>JAXQQM020067342.1:0-71121 GCA_034641835.2 Pinus albicaulis | reverse complement strand
ACATTGAATATCAGCATATTCCAAGACATTTAAATACATTAGCAGATTCAATTGCTTCTAGTATGATAAATAGACATTAGCAATAATCAAAAGCAGTAAAAAAAACAACATTCACATATGTACACAGATAGCCGGCAAATAGTGATATATCATAGTATAGGAGTGTTTTCAAAAAATATACATCGTCTTCGATCATAGGTTGGAAACACCTTATGATCGGAAAAAATGATAATACAAAAGTCAAAAATATGAGTCTACACGATCATCCCATCACTGATGATGATCACGATAAGAAACCACTGCTTGGGCTACCCTGCATAGGAACCTCCTAAAAGGTCCTGGAACCCCAATCACATATCTCTGCAACCTGAGAGGAATGTCATCTATGCTCGTCTTTGGAATATCTAGAGTCAAACGCTCTAGATGATGCTCTAAATCAGTCAAAATCTCCGCTGATTGGCCTGCTGGGGCTGGTGCGGCCGCAACTGGTTGTCTTCTCTCGTAAGGTTGGAGATGGGCTGGTCTTTGTGGACCCACATCTGTTTTCAAAAACTTTTGGTTATTAGTTTTCAAAGACGATAAAAAAATTAAAAAAAATTAGAATTTAGCAAACGTTGAAAAATGATTGTACCTGACTCATCCCACTGTTCCCCTGCTGGGAGAGCCATCTCTTTGTCGCCACGGAAATCTATCCCGGCATATGGAAAATCCTCTATCACAAAAAGTTGGCGATCCAGCCAACGAAAATATGAAGAAGGAAATCGCACAATCTCAGTACCCTCAATAGCATGACGGGCCATCAACGCGGACCAACGAACCATTCTCGGTTCTCGAGGTCGACCGGCATCAACAACAATACTCTGTGGAGCTAACATGGGGATCCTCTCCAGAGCAAAAGAAACAACAATGGATCCGTATCCAAAGTTATTCAGTTTCCCATTTTTTGCTCTGGTTAGTTGGCCTTTTACATTGGCCAACACAGCTTCACACCAGTTAAAGATGGTGCCGCGAAAACAGTCCACGACAATACGCATTTGGGAACCAGTAGCTACATGAAGCGCAACACTCCCACACAGTTTGGTAACAGTAAAAGCAATAACTTTCAATTCAGGATGGATGATGTGTTTTATGTCAATCCGTTTGTCCCGAGGATTTGCCTCGTCATTGCAGAATTCTATTTGGAGACTAGCAACAGACTGGCCACCTGGCCTAGTCCAAAACAAAGAAACTTGTTCTCCCCTCTTGGACAAACCAGTCAAGAAATATATATCCTCCAGCTCAATTTCGAGCCGGTGGCCACCAATGAAGAAGCACTGGTCCTGCACATTCCATCTGTTCACCAACCATGTCAAGAGTTCTACTTGTGCCCTCATGCCTGAGATGGCCCAAAATTTGTATAAGCCACATGCTTTTAATGCCTGTTGTGTGGGAAAATGAAGTATTACGGCTTCATCCACTTCCTCGTGCTCACGTTCTCGCCAGATCAGCATCTTGTCAATCCTACAATACATAAAAAGGCAAGTTAGAATAATCTTATTTGAAAATTTTTGGCAAACAAATGAGAAATCAATGTTTTAAATCCAACCGCGCGGATACCGCACCCAATCTTTGTAAACAGAGCGTAGATCCGCACGCTTAGTGTGTGCCGGGTGCGGAACCCACGACTTTTTCCTTATAGGAAAAATTCGGGGTCCGCAGGTAACGTGTGTCCCACCTGCGGACCCCGCGGGCGAACTTTTAAACCATTTTTTGCCCCAAAAATGCAAACTAAAGCCTAAAAACAAATTTGAAATGGATGAAAAACAAGATTGAGAGGTTGTGGATTACCTGGGACTGACGGTTCTCGATTCCAACGGACGGATTTTCCAGAATCTTCACAGGAACTTTCTTACCCAAAAGCTTTTTACTTTTCACTCTGAAACTGAACGGTAAAAATGAAATTGAAAAAGTCCTTTTTATAAGTTTTTTCGAATAGATGAATTTTTAATTTATTTATTTTTCACTTTAAAAATGGTATTTTTGAAAGCATTTTTACTTATCTTAAACAGGTATGTGTAATGTTTCAAGTTTTTGTGCAGAAACTGGATTTTTCAGGTGAACTGATCATTTTTCAACAAAGAGCATACTTTTATCACTTTTTCGGACTCTTTCAAAAAATTTACGAAAAAGCGAAACCTTGGAGTCCTCTTTTAAGCCCTTTGTGATTTCTGTAAATATGTAAATATTGCCGAGTAATTGATTATTCAATCACAAGACAAAGAAATGAATGATCGTCCTTTCAAAGATAAGTTTACCTTTTACTTGATCGGAAATGACTTATTACTAAAGTGTAGACACGTTGACTAATTACTTAACACAGAGTTCTTCCCCATTGACAACAGGTTTTAACCCTTTTTCGGGGCAGTCTCGAGAGACTAAATTTAGCGAAAAATTATACCCACGAAGTTTTCCCAAGTTTTTCTTCCTCACTCCCTGCAACCAAAAACACCGAGCTTCCTCCTATACCGGACTCCATTAAAACTTACTGAAAGAATAGACCTATTTAATAATCAACAGAACTGACTACCTCACAATTCTAGGGTTCGAATTTTAAACTAAGATGGACTCATCCGAAGGATGAGCTTATAATCAAGCAAATGTTATCCTCTTCAAGCTTGTCAAAAATAAAGAGGTACTTGCCAGAAATGGTGGGGGAAAAAGAGAGAAAAATGGGCGTGTTTGTTGTATTTTAAATTTTTCAAAATCTACCAACCACTATTGAACATGATACTTTATCCACCTAAATGGGGAAGCACCATCCCAGTGCTTAATCAAACCACATTGAAGTTCTTCAGCCGGTTTCTAGGTATTAGCTTTAGGTCAATTGTCACAAAACCATTTGCACTGTCATTATGTGTTCAAGAGAACAGTTTAAATAAACCAGTCATTGCAAATGTTTGTCTTCATCCATGTTGACCATCCCTGAGTCAATCCTTGCCACACATTTTCAAAATCATCTATGATTTGGTGGTTGTGGGCTTACTCGCGTACAGATCACTTTCATCGACATCATCATATTAGGAAGTGATCCTTATAGAACGCGCACTTTGAAATCACGCTACGTAGGTTTCTCGCTGACGACAGTCAGGGATTGGCTGACCTTCGATCGAATGATTCCGTGACATGTTTGACTTCAGCTCATTCATTCACATTTCATGGATTGTACTGGGTACTTTGAGAGCCATTGACATTACTGGTGGTTTCTCTCACACTTGTTAACAGTTCACATCATTGACTAGTAATCAAGTGGTTTCAAACATGTTCGAATTCAACACATTTATTCACATAGATAGAATCGTACTAGTTCGAGATGCGGAAATCAAGACCCTGGATCTAGTTTCCACCATCCAGGCTGCGAGGAATTTTGTTGTCATCTATATAGTAGACTATTTATAAACAAATGGCTGCGTCCATACTGTGTCTACATATATCTGTACTATGATGTATTCAAAATCATTCCTGTATCAGAACGATTTGAGTTAGTTCTAGTTAGTTTTAATCTGAGTATGGGAATGCCTACCTCAGTGATGACATATATATGTATATATTTTGCATTGAATGTTTTTACAGGTTCCGACTGGGGTGTCCATAGGATGATATTTGAAATGATAAAGTACTGCACTCTTCATATATGACAGACTTCAGCTTCATCTATTCCAGACTTTGCACTTTAGGGGGCAATTTGTTACACTAAAATCTGTCATCCTGACATTTTACTATGAGTATGAGCTCATTATTACTCATACTTCCTCCTTTTGCAAGTCTAATATATCAGCTCCTCATGTCAAGCTTTCAAAATCAGAGAAAAGTTCCTAAAAATCCCCTAAACATTGGTATCGCACTTTCTCTATTCATTTCCTGCGGTCCCGCACCTAAAGTTCAGCTCGCCTGTGGAACCATACCGCATGTTCTTTGTGTTATGGGTGCGGACCTCTGTAAAACTCAAAAAGGTGAGAAAGTAAAGATAAAAAGTTGATTTCAGATGAATTCTAGAATATTCTAGATGGGAATTTTCGGGAATGGATACGCTTTGAGAAGGTTCATGCATCCCTCACTTGATGGAGCTAACCCCTTGATGTAAGGAGCTAATCCCTTTGAAGGATGATTCTATCCCTTCATATTTGGAACAAGAAACCTCCTCTTTTCCACTATAAAAAGAGGCCTTGGGTAGCCTCAAAGGGAGTTCAAGCTTAAGATATTTGAAGTTAAATGCTGTTGAGATTCAGACTCAGTTAACTAAGACTTTCTGTGAGGTTAAATCACTCATCTCCATTTGTCTTGGTTCAAAGAGTGCAATGCTTGTCAAATTAGAAGAGATTCCTGCTTCGGACCCCGGGAGGACCTGTACAACATCAAGGCACAGGTTGTAAAGGTTTTCTTTATTTGAAGTTAATACAAATATGCTCATTTCTCTCATTAAACTGTCTATTCATAGTTTATTTCATAAATTCCTTGATCATTATGACGAGTATGGTTTATAATAATGTCTATACAGGGGCTGTGTAATATTTTTGCTTGTTTGTGACTGCAGATTCACAAGGAACGTTCTTTCAAGTGCATGGGAAGGACTTCAACGAGATCAAGCAAGCGCTGGACATAAGGTAGGCCTTACACCTATATAGTGTTTTTATGAATCTTATATGCTTAGAGAGAGATTAGTATAATTGGCTATTTGTTGCTAGTTACTTTTAGTACTAGAGAGATCGGTCTTGTCCGCAAGACGGATTAATCTACACAATACCACTCCAAGATGTAGAAATATATTTCTACCATATACCAAATCATAAGGTGAAGTTCCAATTGACCTTTCTGTGCACACTCTATCAGGCCATAGAGCATACTTCAAATTCAAATGCCATGACTTATTATTTTCTTGCAACACCTTCTTGATAATCCTCACAATGCTCTTGTTAGAATATTTAGCAAGACCATTACCTTTTGGATAGTATGAAGTAGAGTGTCCAAATGTAATGTGTTATTGATGAAAGAAATTGATCATCCTCTTGGATATGAATGCCTATGCATTGTCAGTGATTATTTTCATAGGGTAGCCAAAACTAGACAATATGTTATTTTCCAAAAATGAAATGATAACTGAATCATTTTCCTGCCTATTTGGGATTGCTTCAATCCACTTGGTGAAATAATCAGTTGTTGTCAAGATCCAACGATGCTGATCTGAAGATGATAGATGAATCTCACCAATAAAATCTAGCCCCCACTTCTAGTTTTTAAGCTTCCGTGGTTATCATTTGATGAGGAAGAACCCAAATTTCCACAGTGTTAGATAATAAATGTCGACGTTTTGAATCTCCATGGAGATCGATCTTCAGGATGAATGAATGAAGAAATGAAAGAGGGACTAAGGTCAAAAAGGAGGAATAAGTTTGTTGTCACGACATTCTTTTAGATAAAGATCTGCTGCCCTTATTTCAATATTCATTCTAATTATTTCAAGATAACAAATAGGCATAACGCCTCAACATAAATAGGCATCAAGGGTAAAGGAACAATATTTTTCTTACAATAAAAAATATGGCATTCATGGCAGGTAGAAATTGTTTTTTAGACATTTTTGAACATAGTAGGCTAGTAATACCTTGCTCTAAGAATCTTATTTACTGTGGCCTTCCAAGAATGATGACCTCCAAAATCTCCTTTGTGAAACTCCTGAATCACTTTTTCTGCCTCCTCTTCCAGTAAACAATTTAAAAGAATACCACTAGTATCTTTCCAATACATTTTTTTAACAATGATGCAGTACCTTAGGGATTTTAGCTTCATAAACCTTGCTTTAGACTTTTTCAAGTCAACAGGAGCTCTATGATGATGTATGACAAAAAAAATGTCTCTATACCATTCATATAGGATGTACTTTTCTTCAATGGGAATTAACTCTTCATCTTCATCTGATAATTCTAAAAATTTTGCAATTAAATTCATATCAAGACAGTCAAAACTGGATTGTGCCATCAACTTTGCTAGCCCCTATCCTTTCACCAAATTTGTAGGTCTGATCTCTATATCATATTCCATCAAGTCTCTATCCACTTCCCTCTTTTACCATCAGCGTCAGCTTAAGTTAGGATGTCCTTCACAACAACATTAAGAACAAAAGCTATGATATGAGAATGCAGAATGTAAATTCTGAAATCTTTGATGGCTTTGACCAAAGCATATGCTTGTTTCTCTAGGATGTTGTACTTCAACTCTGAATTAGCTAAGGTCCTACTAAAAAATGAAATGGGCTACTTAGTACCTTGTTGTCCTTTTTGCAGAAAAACTCCAACAATTGTATTTTCTGATGCAAATCTAAAAACCATAAATTCCTTTGAAAAATCTGGGCTGATCAACACTAGTGCTTGAGTGAGTTCCTTCTTTATCTCCTCAAATGAATGCTTTGCTTGCACTGTCCATTTGATGTCATCTCCTTTCTTCAACATCTTGGTTATTTCTTTAACAATATCAACAAATTTAGGAATAAACCTTCTCACAAAATTCACCCTTCCAAGGAAAGACTAAATTTCCTTCCTGCTTCTAGGAAGATCCACTTTCTGAATGACATTGACCTTGTTTGGATCGATCTTAATCCTATATTTAGATATAATATGATTCTATGTTCACGTTACTATATTTTTTGTTAAAAGATAACAATTTAAGACAATTTTTGTGGAGTCTTTTTCATTATGTGTCCAATGCCATATAGTGGTTAGAGTTAGTCAATTTCTTAATAATTAATTAGTGTGTATCATTTCCCTCAAGTAATGAGAATATAGTTTTCCTATGAGTCAATACATGGTTCATCTCTATTAGGTTTATTATCTAACAAAATCCATTTACATAAAGTTCCAGTAGTTTATTGGAACCTATTATTAGTGTTCCTACCATGCCCCTTTTGAAAAAGATAAAGTCCTGACTTATTAACCCTCTTATGTGTTAATTTCCTTGCATTTTAGCTTGGTTCTTATTTTTGTTTCCTTGATACTCCTTGACACATATTGGCATACCCTAGCACCCTACACATCTTATCATGCCTTAGCAATTACATGGTTTGGCACTATTTGGCACATGTTAACACACACTAGAACTCCTTAGCACACTCTGGCACTTCTTGTCATGCACTAATATTCCCTAGCATTGCTTACTAGTGCTTACCATACCTTGTCACTTCCTCCTTGGCATGCTATCTAGCACTTGTTGACACTCCTTGGCACACCCTCATATTCATTCACTTCCATTCATTTTTACCTAGTTCTCCCTTGTGTTTCCCTTGTAATCCCTAACACTCCTCATGATGCATTATGCCACTCTATCACACCTTAGCACTCTTCGGCATGCCCTTCCACTTCATAACATGTGTATAACTCCCTAACACAGATTGGAACTTGTCAGGCGTTGGCACTTGGAAAGTATTAGCATGTCTAGGATTCACTATGATGCCTTTGTATGCTTTGGAATAGTTTAATATTAAAGTTATTTGAGATCAATTATTGTAAATTAGAAGAGAAGTAACAGAGGATGATATGGCACTTAGAATGCACTAACACTTGGAACTTGGCCACTATTTCCACCTAGTATTGGTGTGCCTAGCGTGCCCCTCCTGGAAAAGGTTAATTGATGACTTCATTTCTTTGTAGTTTAACTTGTTTCTCATTTTTGTTGCCTTAATAGTCCCTGACACATATTATCACAGCCCTACACATCTTGGCATGCCTTAGCACTTTAAACATATTAGCATATTTTACATGCCTTCAAACTATCTAGCACATGTTAACATTCCCTACCATGACTTGGCACTCATGCCCTCACAACTAGACTTACATTTTTTGGTGACTTGGGAACCGAATCAAGTTCTTGGCTACTGCAGCTCATGTGACATTGTTCTTCTTCAGCCAGAACAACTTTACCAATTGCACCTACTACAAGTAGATTGCCCCTTGTTCACCTAAGAACAAGCTATTCCTCATCTTAGGCCACTCATGTCGAAGCTGAACTTGTCCCACTTAAGAAATTTCCAAGACAAGGATCACATCTAGCCATGGTCATAAAACAACTAAGTAACATAGCTTACATGGGAAATATTTCACATGTATTTCCAATTCATATAAATAGTGGAGCATTAACTAAGAGTTTGCAAGGACCATAAGATATAAAAGACACACAAGATATAAGTTGGCATAAGAAGAGTACCCAAAACCTATACACAATAATGTAGACTATTAAATTGTCTAAAATACTTTAAAACATGAGCATTTGGCCAAAGTGTGCCACATGTCATATTAAAATAATAGATAAAGGAAAAATATCATTGTGCACAACAAAAAGTCTCCCTTTGTCTAAATTTTTTTTGCCGAGCCCCTTATCACAATCATAGGCTTGCCTCTTGTAAATCCTCTTATGAAATTATTCTAACCTACTTCATCCTTGGCACACTTGAATTTAGTGACACTCCCTCGCACACACTCCTATTTATTCATTTCCATGCATTTTTACCTAGTTCTCCCTTGTGATGCCTCGACACTGCTTAAACCTCTTCAACATGCATTGACATTGTCCAACATGTGTTAGAACACCTTTTGATTCCTTGGAATTCCCTAACCATCCATAGCTATAATTCCCTCACAACTACCCTTATTTAATTTGAAACTTAGGAACCTACAAGAGCTTGAACAAGTTATGATTACTACAACCGGACTATGTTGTTGAATTTTGTAACTTGGGAGGTTCTCCACAACCCTAGTGAAATGGGTTTGTGTGAGTTTTCTCAAAAAAAGGGTTTGTTGGAAAGAACCCAAGCGAAGGGGTTTTGGACCCAAGATGGGGTTTAAAATATAAAAGAAAATTAAAAAGGAAAAATATTATTTCCTAAGGTATAAGTGGATAAAGGCCATAAGTTATAGAGGGTTATTAAGAGGCCTAGCTAGGAAAATATATTTAAGGAGGCCTTAGTACAAAGTCAATAACATCAAGTGAGAAGGAGCTCATTTGATCAAGGAAGCCAAGAGAGATGTAGTCATAAAGTAGGTCGAGTTAGAAGGCTGAGTAAGGGTTGCTAAAGGGAGGCCATGATTATCCACCAAGAGAAATATCATCATGTGAGGGTTTACAAGAATTTCACATACCTTAATGGGTAATTTCACATACCTTAATGGGTTTGAGATATGAAGTAGGATGACATATTGTTGGTTCTATCATGGAAGATCGAGTTGAAGTGAGGCGAGCCATGAAGATTTTGGCATGTGATTTCAATGGTGTTTATGTGTGAAGGTCCCATCAAATTTGGAAATAGTAGAGAGAGTTCAGACCCTATCTTTTGCTTTTTAGTAGGCTGCAAGGTATGTGATAAATACAAACACAAATGGAGGAAGGCCTACACTATAATTTAGGGCCAGAATATAAGTAGACGCAGGTGTAATATAGGATGAGGTAACCATAGTTTGAGGCTTCTAGATATCTAAAGTTCAGGTCAAAATTCAGTCAAAGAAATGCCCAGAATCTATGGATCCATCTGAGCTAGGTCGAGTCTCTTATGGAGGAAAGAGTTGTTATTTATTTCTATGGGTGGATAGGGTTTTTTCTAAAGAAACTAGAATAGAAGTATAATGCCCTATTTAGGGAGGTTTCCTAGCATGTTCAGTCCATAAGGTATGCCCTTAAGAATGTGACAAATATATGTAGAAGAATAGGGTTCATGACCCTTAGAGAGAGGTTTATGTATGGAATATATACCATATATTTTGAAGATGGTTTTTCGAAGTATGTGCGAAGATATAAAATACAAATGAAGGTGGAAATTTTGTAGAATGTTGAGAAAAAAAAATGTTTCCATATGAGGAATGTATTGACGTGAACAAGACTTGATTTTGGTGTATTGTCCATAAAGTTTTGGACAGAGATCTGAAAGGGCTATGCATGGCCACCATCAACAAGCGGGTCAAGTGTTGTCTTGTTCAAGGGAGTTTGTTTGTCAAAGGACTAACACCAATCCATAGTTGTATTACTCGAATCAGTGTGATTGTACACAACCATGATCCCTGGTACAAGAGCTCTAGCCTATTCTATTATAGTTTGTAATTTAACGAAGAATGCTTGAAAAATTTAAAAATTGTCATGTGTACTAGTTGATTCCCTGATGTGTGTATATTTTGGTTTTGCAAAATAGATGTGTTGTGGCACATGAGTGTGTTTGCATCAAATATTCTAATACCAAACCCATATTCTCATGTGTCATGGAAATTCAACATATGCTTTGTTCACCTAAGAACTACCTATAACTAATCTTAGGTTACTCATGTCCAATCTCAACTCATCCCACTTGACAAGTTACCAAGACAAGGCTCACGTCCAACTGTGGCAGTAAAACAACTAAGAAACATAGTTTACATCTCGGCCTTCCATATCACTTGGCACGTCTTAGAATTCCTTGGCACTATGTGGCATGAATTATCATCCTTTGAATTCCTTTGCATGCTTTGGTCCTCCTTGGAACACACTAGCACTTCCAGACATGCCTTGAAACTCTACCATGCCTTGGAATTTCCTATAATATAGCCTTGTCACTCCCTCCTTAGAAAACCTAGAAATCACTATCTCTCCCTATAACACACTCTTATTCGTTCATTTCCAAGAATTTTGAACAAGTTATCCCTTTTGTTTCCATGGAACTCCCTAAAATTCCCTATCACACATTGACACACCATGACACTCTATAATACATTAGAATGACCAAGCATACTTTGTCACTCCCTTTTTAACACACTTAGAACTTTTTGAAACTCCCTATCACACACTCTTAATCGTTCATTCCCATGTATTTGAAACTAGTGCTCCCTTGCATTTACCAGACACTCCTAAACACTCCCTGGCATGCATTGGCAAACCATTGTGCCTAGCACATATTGGAATGTTTCCCTGGCCTCTAGCATACCTTAGCAAAGGCTAGCATACCTTTCCACTCCCTCTGTAACACACCCATAAATCACTGTCACTTCTTATCACAAACTCTTATTCATTCATTTCCATGCGTTAATTTGACCTAGTTCTCCCTTGTGTTTCCCTTGCACTCCCTAATACTACCTAGCACTTGTTGGAACAACCTAGCAGCTGAAACATTTTGGTTGAATGCTTCCATAGCACTGTAGCATGCCTTAGTGTGAAAATTCGATGACCCGAATTCCTACTACAAAAAACTAATATTACTTCTCATACTTGTAAAATTATTACAAGTTATTTACTGTGTTCTATAAGTAAATATCGAAGAAATACAACTACAACCATAATTAAATAAATAAAATGTGGAAGACAAGTACAAAGAAATAATGAATAAAACACACATAAGTGACACCGTTATTTTTGGACTAATGTCCCTGAAAAAACCCAATTCGAGAAAACAGATGCAATAGCTCAGGGTTTATATTTTTAAGAAGTAATTTTTTAATACAATATGGATGCCAAAATATGGCTATCCAATAGAGAATCTGACTGGAAAAAAAATAGTGAGAATTACCTCACACTAACACTAGATATTTGGCACTGACCCAACCCTGAACTGACAAGCCCCACGCTGCCTCTGCATTGCCTCTACGTATATCTACATCACAAATGATGGGAAATACATCAATCCTTTTGACTGATCTTTCTGTTAGTTGGATGCTCGATCTTCTAGCCCTCCGGTCTCACACCCCGACTCCCGGTACTGAAATTAATCTGACCCTTAGCAAAATAGCGTATATCCTCAGAGTCTTAGTGATGCCTCTGCGTGGCTCTGCGCAACCCAGAGTAGCCCTTATGCTGCCTCTTCTGGTTCTTCCTCTGCCTTCTCTACGATGTATTCCTGGCTTAGGAAATAACTCTCCAACGAGAAATTATCGCTGCCCCTCACTGCAAGAATCATTTTGATGATCTGTCTGACTGCTCTACGCTGCTCACTTGAGAAATCAATCTCTAGATTCTCTCCCCAGGTAATTTCCAAATACCCATCAAGCCTTCTCTTATAACCTTCTTGTTGAGAAATCAACGACCCAGATTAAAACATAATCAATGGCTAGGATTAACTTGACTTGGTCTTCATCTTTTTATAGAATATTCACACCAAGTTCTATTAATACACTTTAATTATTTTAATTCCCTAAGTTTAAACTTAGGCTCCCATTAAAATAATTATTTATTTTAATAAAAAATCATCTAGGTGGAATTTCCCAAAACACTTTCTAGGTATTTTGGAATACATATGTCTAATCCTTCCTAAAAAATTTGAGGCTTAAAGCACATCTTATGCTATCAAAAATCAACACGCCCTCTTAGCGATGAATGTGCTCTAGTAATGCATCCTGTTGAAGCATCACACAAACTCTGTAACATATCCCTTTGCACTGTTGATGTCTAATACTACTGTCGACCAACTATTGCACCGCTGCTGAAACCTTCTTTGCTACTATTTCGGGAAATAACTCCCTAGAGGTCGTTTGGTTAGAAACCTCCACAGATTAGGTCATACTATTCAAGAAGGACTCACACAACCAAACTTGTACGCTAAAAACTAGATATAATCGGTTGTAGAACTCACCCGTAGATCCTATGTTTGATGTAGATCCCACGGGGTCCAAACCCCCAGCAACTCTTCTTCCTCTTCAACCTGAAAATCAAGAAGAAACGTGCACGGAAATCTATTTGTACAGCATATATCTCTCCTGAATGTCAGTATAATCTATGTGAAACATCATATAAACAATAATAAATGTTTAATTAACAGTCTTTTCACATATATAAGCAAATATTAACACGTGAATTCGGAAACAAGATGGTTCTTCTTCATTACGAACAACATGTACAATAATAGAAAGGTGGAGAGATCACCTGAATCCTTCCACGATCTTCGAACAGACCATCATCTGGATCCATTCTGCCCTTGCCTCGCTAGGATTCTTCCAAGACTTGTGCACACGAGATGACATATAAACTGATGAAGATCTCCAGGAAACAAGAGTTTCCTATAAATACCTGGAAAGTGCAGGAGGCACGTGAAATCAGACTTGAATTGGGCTCCAACGGAGTATAATGTCTATAATTTTTCTCCCTCCCTTAGGCCATGCATATGAGGGGCTTTTATACTCCCTCAAAGTAGTTTCAATCAGTTGGAAACAGTTGGCCACAGGCTGGGGTGGTTGAATTATAGGAATAACCATCAACCCAACCTCGAAAATAGGGTTTTTATATATTTTCTAATGATTTTAATGGCATACGCGGAAAATTATCTCTGGACTCGCGTATACACACGGAAAAGTCTGGGCATATCCGCGTATGGGATTTTAAACACTGTTTTTTATGAAATTTTATTCAAGTCTGTGGGAAAGGGTGCCCAAGGCCAAAGAGACAATCATGAATCACATGAGGGTGAAAAATGATGCTAAGGGGTCAGCCTACCCCACATACCACCGCCAACTCCATCCGCACCGTGCCTATGATGTTGTTGCCCCGAAAACATCCAAAATATTGAACGAAGTGTTCAACGTGATGAATTTGATGGTGAATATCTAACTATTGCTAGTCTCCCTCAGAGTCTAGCGCTCCCTAGCCACCGCACTGTCACTCTGACACTCCTCTGTAGAAACTGACACTGGTCCATCTTGCTACTTTTGATATGGGCTCCTATAGCAAGGTATTGATAGAAGAGGTTGAATCCTAAAGGATCTTTCCCAACTGCATCTCTTTCGAACTATAGTTCTAGATCACCGCAATTCTCCCCTCTAGATATGTGGGAAATCATAGCAAAATCTTTCTCCTTGATCCTCACAGTTATAACCTATAGATCATGTTTCTCATCCTTGTCCTTCTTCTTGAGAGGAAACTACGTAGCATAGTGACTAAATTCACCACACCAGAAACACTTAGTCTTTGAGACATCCTTCTACTGCCTCCACTGCTCTTTTTTCCCCTTTGATGCAAGGGTTTCATTCTCCTCCTCCTCCTTGGGCTCTATCCCACTGCTGCTGCTACCATCAAGTTTGAACTTGACTAAGTCTCTCCTCATCTCTTCCTGCTAAAGAGTTTCCAACATCCCTTCCCAATCTGACAACTTTTCTCTGCCTAGGATACTCTGGAAAAATACTTGCCATTCTTCGGAAACAAAATTCAAGGCCAATACAACCATATTTGTGGCCTGAGGTGTTGACCCTACAAATACCAGTTGATATCGAACATCTTAAAGCTTTGATATGAAAAAATCTATGTGTTATCCCTTTTTCATCCTCGTAGATCGCATCTTCTCCTCCAAGAACATATTTTGTTGCTCGGAAGACCACTGGTATAGTGTAGCCAATGCATCCTGAACCTCCTTGGTAGTTACTTTTCCATAAATGTGTGAAAATATATGATCTCTCTCTCCTTCGAGGATCAATCTATTTTATTTTTCCATATCTTTCTTATAGGCCTTCAATGGATCTGGATCTTTACGGAAAACTACCACACTTTCAATGAAGGTCTTGAGATCATGTTAATCTAGAAGGAAGGATATCCTTGCCTTCCAGATTATAGAATTGGAGGCACCCTCCAACCGGTATTGATTATGCAACGTGGTGGCTGCCATCTCACCCAACCAAATGTGGAATTGCTGCCTTTAACCCTCTACACAGTTGGCTCTGCGCACTCACTGTTGGAGTAAGCCAAATAAAACTAAGTTTATGTTTCTTATGAATGGAAAATCATAATTTATTTGGAAATAAATTCTCTAAGGTAATAATTACCTCAGTATGCTCTTTCTTCCTTCTTCTAAAACTTTCTACACTAGCAATTACTGCAGCAAAAAAACATGCATCCCACTAGTAAATTTCTCTGTGTTGAATCTGTTGCTACGCTTCTCCCTCTTTCGCTGACAAATCATGAACCAGAAAATTCTACCTCTTTGTCGAGCCACTCAGAGTGATATTTCCTTAAAAATATTTCCCTTTTGGAAATGGACTACACAATCCCTTGGGGATTCGATCTATTTCCTACGCAACTCTTCGATCTCCCTCCTTCTCTTAAATGTTGAACTCTTTTGGTTTTCTCTCTTTCTTCATCCACACTCTAATACCATGTGAAAATTCGATGACCCGAATTTCTAATACAACAAACTGATATTATTTATCCTACTAGTTAATTTTTTACAAGTTATTTACTATGTTCTACAGGTAAATATCAAAGAAAATAAAACTACAACCATCACTAAATCAATAAAATGTGGAAGAAAGGTATTGAGCAAGGATAAATACAAAAAACATAAGTGGCACTATTATTTTTGGACTAATGTCCCTGGAAAAACCTAATGCGGGAAAACCGGTGCAGGAGTTGAGGGTTTGTATTATTAAGAAATAATTTCTGAATACAATCTCGATGTCAAAATCTGACTATCCAATGGAAAATCTGACTGGAAGAAAAAGAGTGAGGATTACCTCACACTAATACTAGATATCCGACACAGAACCAACCCTAAACTGACAAGACCCATGCTGCCTCTGTGCATCTCTGCATCCGAAATATTGGGAACTGTGTCACTCCTTGGTTGATCTTTCTACTGGATGGATGCTCGATATTCTATCCCTCTAGTCTCACATCTTGACTCTTGCACTGAAACTGATCTGACCCTCAACAAAATAAAGTAACTCTTGAGAGGCTGAGCGTTTCCTCTACATGGCTCTGCACTGCCCAACCTAGCCCTTACGCTACCTCTTTTGGTTCTGAATTTTCCTTCTCTACGATGTATTTACAGCTCAGAAAAAGTATCTCCAACCAGAAACTATCTCTTCCCCTCGCTACAAGAATCACTTCGATGATCTCTTTGGCTTCTCTACGCTGCACACTTGAGAAATTGATCTCTATATTCTCTCCCCATGTAATTTCCAAATTCCCATCAAGAATTTTTTTATAACCTTCTCGTTGAGAAATCAATGACACATATTAAAACATAATCAAGGGATAAGATTAACTTGACTTGATATTTTTATTTTTATAGAATATTCACACCGAGTTCTATTAATACACTTTAATTGTTTTAATTCCCTAAGTTTAAACTTAGGCTCCCATTAAAAATAATTATTTATTTTAATAAAACCTCATCCTGGTGGAATTTCAAAAAACACTTTCTGGGTATTTTGGAATACATGTGTCTCAGCATCCCTACAAATTTTGAGACTGAGAGCACATCCGATGCTACCAGAAATCAACACTTAGCAATACCTAACATACCATGTCACACCCTCCTTAGCACACCTCGAACTCGCTGACACTCCTTGTCACAAACTATTATTCATTCATTTCCATGAATTTTGACCAAGTGCTCCCTTGAGATTCCCTAGCATTCACTAACACACATTGACACACCTTGGCACTCGGTGGCATCTTGGAATTCTTCCCCAACACTCTAGCATGCCTTGGCACTACCTAGCATACCTTGTCACTCCCTCATTAGTACACTTGGAACTTTCTAACACTCCATATCACGCCCTCTTATTCTTTCACTTCAATGCAATTGAAAATAGTGCTCCCTTGTGTTTTCGTGGCACTCCTTAACACTCCCTATCATGCATTGGAACCACACCCTAGCACCTCGCACATATTTCCATGCCTTAGCACTTGACATGTCTTGACATGCCTAACATGCCTTGGAACTATCTAGCATGTGTTAGCACTTCTCGGTATTCCCTGACACACCTTGTAACTCCCTATTTTTCATGCCCTTATAGATAGCCTTACTTATTTTGTGATTTGAGAACCCAACCAAGTCATTGAAAAATTATTGTTGTGCCTACTCCCAAGTCTCCCTTTGTCTAAAACTACTTTTGTCTAGCCCATTATAACAAACATAGGCTTGCCTCCTGCAAGTCCTATTGTAAAATTCTTCTAACATACTTCGTCCTTGATACACCTTGAACTCTTCGACACACACTCTTAGTTGTTCATTTCCATGCATTTTGACCTAGTTCTCCTTTATGCTGGCCTAACCACTACAAGGAAAAGACCCTCTAGTGGATGTTCTTGAGGAACCCCTTATAAAAATACCCCAAACATCCATTTCTAGCAAAGGTTACTATAGGAGGTTGGCGGGCATAGGTTTTTGCGGATGTTTTTCGTTCGGTGCGCTTATCATCCAACACCGCACTGGTGCACTCAACAGTAGAAAGCACCAGTGTGCACAAAACATTGCCACACTGGACACCATGCGCTCCGTACACACCCACTCGGTGCTTCGTATTACTGTAGAGCACCGGTGCTTTACAAATCTTCCGGACCGATGCGTCATAAAACACCACGTCAAAACAAAAACCACCTAGTATGGTGTTAAGAAACCACACTGGTGCACCTATAAAACCCCCTGCACCAGAACAGGGTTAAATAAAAATAAAATTACGGCCAAAAAACCACATTTTTCACTTTTCTCAGTGCTCAAGAGCTCTCAAGCACCGGTGCAACTTATCCTTGTATGAACCGCCCTGACATTGGTGCTCCCATTGCACCCATTGCACGCACTACTACTGTTCATTTCCCACCAATCTCCAGCTTACATTTTTCAAAACGGTGGGAAAATTTTCTCTTGCAAATTCTACAGCCAATATGCCTCCTTGATGGCCAAATGTACATGTATTTTTCTTGTTATTCCATAATTAAGATTTTTAGCAGATTATAATTTCAAGTAACCTTAAAATTAACCATTTAAAAGAAAAAACAATATTTGTCGCGCGGTGCGCTCAAGCCGTTTGGCTCACACCGGTAAGCGGTGCCACCTGTAAAATTTATAGGCTGCATTGCAACCAGTGCTAATGGTATCCGCATCATGTCCAGGGCGTTACCGAAAGGCGCATCGTGCTATTTTAAAATTAAAAAAAAGTGCAGTGTGATCATTTAGCCGGCCGCACCATTGACCATGTGGAATAGCAGCAATGTGGTGCGTTGATGGAAATATACGCCCCGGGGCAGCTATGTTTTTTAGTGCACTGCATTCGGCATGTCGACAGGGTCAATGGTGCGGCCTGGTAAAAGACCGTACTGTTGACTATGTAATGAATTCAGGAGGTCGGTGTGCAGACCCAATTATACACGTCGAGGCATAGATTTTTGTCAGCGCACCGCACTCCTAACACCATACATAGTCAACGAGCTTTGAAAATTTTAGGTGCACTGCCTATGACGCATTTAATGTCACTAGGGCACTGCCACCAGTGCGCAACAAAAAAAGGATATACCGGTACCAGTGCATGACTATTTTTTGGGTCGCATTGACCGTTTTGTTTATTTTTTCCAAAAAAAATTATATATGTATATTCCTAGATACATGTCTCATTTAATATATATATATATATATATATATATATATATATATATATATATATATATATTTTAATATGTCAATCATTCAGAGAGAAGAGGGGGAACAACAACAATAACAAGCGGAGCAGTATGACATGGTTCGCTCGTGGGAGGCATAAGAGAGGGAGAAATTTGCATACCCTCACCCTATTACAGCAGCTACCTAGGGGCTCCTAAGGCAGGTAGGCCTCCTCAAGTTTTATGAGGAGGCTACTTCCCTAAAGGGCCATGGTGTGTTTTTGAGATATCTTATCGGCAGGTGGAATGCCCACCGATAGGCTTTCCAGGTTGGTCCTAACCAGTGGTACACACCCACTGAGGAGGACATATATTTCATTACAGCGCTATAGAGGAGAGGGGTGGATTTTCCCTCGTTGCTAGAGGTTCCAGCTGGCTATGTAGTAGGGATTCAGTTAGTGTACTCCCAGAGATACATTGGAGCAGATGTATTGTCTCCTTTAGATTTTCAGGTTGCTGGAGGTCAGCTATGTATTGGTGCATCTGGTAGTGAGGAGGTGAGGTGCCTCTCACTTCTGATTTCGATCATTTCACACAACACCAGTGATAGGCAACACATTAGTTTCTTGCTTCTATATTATGCTGATTATTTATTACATGAACCATGAATTGTTAGGTGGTCTACCATTTTTTTGTGGCAGTTCTGTACAACCTTAGATAGATGTCAGGCTCATGCACAAGGGAGGGTCAAGTTTCCTTTTGCTTCAGAGATTTTTTGTTTATTTTTTGAAAGGTTTCCAGAGACGAGGCCTACTTTTGTTCGGCAGCCTCGTAGGCCGATGTTCGAGGCATGGATGCACATATGGGGGCAGATGATGCCCAAGAGGGGAGAGATTGTGTTTCCAGCGAGGATATCGCATGATGCACTAGAGTTGCTAGCCAATGTTGACGAGTTGCATCCCTTGATTATGGTACCCTGTCCTTATGCTGGATTGAATTGGCGAGGGTGTGCCAACATCCTCTTCACATATGATGAGCCACCAGATGATAGAGCTAATATTACTATTTTATTTAAATTTATTCTAACATGTTATTTAACTTATTTTTATTAAATTATGTAATGAAATTGTCTAATTATTGTTGTGTACTTGTATATATTTTGTAGACATAGGGTCTTTTGATGGCAAGGACATGCCGACACCACCACATGATGCAGGTGTGGATCTTGATGATGATCAGGGCATGCCAGATGCCGAGGATCATTAGGAGGCCGATGCAGAGAGACCTGCTCCAGCTGGTATGCTGGTACCACCTTTTGCTAGGCGCGGTCGGCTTGATACTAGATACAGGATGGAGTTGGGCGACCAACTCATTGCATTTATTGTTGAGGTGGGCATCAGGCCCGCTCATATGAGAGACATACAGGCCGATGGTAGGCTGTTATAGATGTAGAGAAGCATGCATCATGACATGTACAGCCTGATGCGACATGTCATAAGAGATACAACCTTAGTTATGCAATTGAGGAGGACCATTGCATGTTATAGGCATGGTCGAGACGCAAAACATGATGGAAATTCTGTGAGCAGTGACTCATCATCTCATGATCGTTCACCTTGCGCCAGATGAGCAACCTTTACTAGCATCTAGCAGCAGTCAGCATGGAGATGAGGCTGGACCATCGACCACATCCAGTCAGCAGCTTGCAGCATCCAACAATACTCATGATCATGAGTAGGCTAGACCATCGACCATCGAGGCTGCACCATTAACTGAGCAGGCCTAGACTAGTATTGCTATTGATGTTGTACCACCAGCTGATCCATGACATTTATATTACAGTTGTATATTTTTAACATTACTCAGTTATATATATATATATATGTATATGTATATGTATATGTATATGTATATGTATATGTATTTTATGTTCATGTTGCATTTGTACTTAATTTACATGTTGGTGATCATCATGTTGTGTATATTGTTAGGTCATGTTAGATATGTTCATTTAATGTGCAACTTGCAGATAGATGTGTATGTGATAGCATGAGTTATTTGACATGATATGTATATTTGATGTTTTTGTTGTGATGATGTTATACAATGCTAATTGTGTTTTCTTAGATGAACATGATCACGATGATGTTAGCAAATTTGAATATGTTTTTAGTTGAATATGATGTTTGTGCGATCGTTATCATGATTGTGATTTTTATTAATTAATTTAATATTAAATTACCATGATATTTATTAAATATTATGTCATGATTGTAATTGAAATTTAAATTTTAATTGTATGTAAAATTGTAAAATTGTATTTGTATTTGTAATTGTAATTTTAACTGTAATTGTATGTAAAATATTTGTAAAATTTTAATTGTAATTGTAATTGTAATATTTAATCTATTGTGAAATGATTGTAATTGTAATTTCAATTGTAATTGTATATATGACAAATTGTAAAATTATAATTGTAATTATAATTGTATGCAAAATTGTAAAATTGTAATTGTAATTTTAACTGTAATTGTATGTAAAATATTTGTAAAATTGTAATTGTAATTGTAAATGTGATTCTAATTCTAATTCTAATTGTATGTAAAATATTTGTAAAATTTTAATTGTATAACTGTGAAATGATTGTAATTGTAAGTAAAATTCTAAAATTGTAATTGTAATTATAATTGTAATGGTATGTGAAATTGTAGAATTATAATTGTAATTGTATGTAAAATATTTGTAAAATTTTAATTGTATTGATGTGAAAATATTTTATTAAAATTTGTAAATTTGTAAATAATTATAAAATATTAAATCTACAATAATATGATTTTTTGTAACATAATAAAGTTTAGAAAATAATGCAAATAAATTCATGTACTTTAGAATTATGATTATTTTATTATGATCTTACATACCAAAAAAAAAACTTTATACAGTATGCCATTTCTAGCGGAGGTTCCTAGTTTTTCGTCTGGAGCGGTTATCATCATAACCTGCACCGGTGCATCTTATTACTGTAGCGCACCAGTGCTTCAAAACTCTTCTGCACCGGTGCGTCGTAAACACCGTGCCAAAACATAAACCGTGATCTTACGAAACCGTATCGGTGCGCCTATAAAACCCGTGCACTAGAACAGGTTAAATAAAACCTCGTGCGAACCAGGTATGTCATTGAAATATATTTTATAAGAAGGAAAATTTATTCTGTAAAGTGCAGTATTGGAGCAGCGGAGGCTTCGAATGATGGGCAAGAATTTTTCTGAGGAGATGAGGGTTTGAAAAGACGAGAGTTCAAATTTCGGCTGAGAAGTTTATAGCAGAGAAAATGAGTGATTCAAATAGAAATATAGACAAAGACGCTTACAGGGATGTAGACAGATACATAGCTCGAAAAAGTACAAAAGGAGAAAATATTTATGAAAAATCTGAGAAGGGCGGTCGAGAAAGCTTGGTTGAGACCAACGATAGGGTTTAGAGGACTGGTCACGAGGGTAAGTATTTTCTTGATCATGGTAGCGAGAATTCGGTTGAGGCCAGCAATAAGGTTAAGAGGTCCAATGATGGAGAAAGGGAGAGAAGAGTTGATGGTAGAAAAATACCTATCGACGCTCTAGCAACTATCAAGGTGAAACGGTCCTTCGAAAGCAACGAGTCCTATTTGCTAAGGGATGTCAGAGAGAGATCAATTGAGTCTCTTGAATAGGCTAAGAGATCACATGAAGGTAGCGATTCTCATTCTTACAAGGATGGAAGGGAAATATTGGAAAGTAGAGAAAGATCAATCGAGGCAGTCGATAAAGCCAAGAGGCACCATGAAGGGAAGGATTATCATTCCCTTAAGGAAAATAAAGAAAGATCAACGATTTTGTTGATCGGGCTGGTAGGTCCCACGAAGGGAAAGATTCTCTAGAATGCGTTTAAAATCAGCTGGGATTATTGTCCGAGCTTCGGTTGGCTTACATAAAATTTTACCGGCAAAGCTGACGTCGCATAAAATCACATCTTCGGATTTCAATTGAACCTGAATGGCATCTCTAACTTGTTTGAGTTGAGGTCCTGTGGATAACAAGGAATATCACATGGAAGGTACCCAAAAATCCAAAATTTTTAAAGTATAGGTGAATTAACATTTATCAAAGAACGAAATGTCGAACAAAATGTGAATGGGATGTTAGGTCCTCGTAATTTGTTAGATTGGTAAGAAAAAATGAACAGGTTTAACATCAGACCAGTCTTTGGAGTCCTAGGACCTAGCCTTCTCGGACTCAGAGAGGGATCTCTTTATTTTGTGCAAAGGATGTGAACTTGTTTGCTTTTAGTGTTTGATTTTAGGCTAGTTGTTAAGTTTAGGGTTTGTTTGTTTGTTTTGGTTGGGTAGATGATCAAGTAGAATAGATGGAGTGAGGAAATTTTCAATTCATTGGGATATGGGGTCTATAATTAAGATAAACATATGAATTTAATCAAGAAGAGGGAATCCTAAACATCATTGATTATAGCCATAAAGACCTCCAAAGAAAATTTTCAAGAATGGAAAAAGGGTATGATTGAAACATAGGCTCTTTGGAAAAACCTAATTAGTGATACTTCAAAGAAAGATCTCAAAAACAGTGTTTTGGTGACATTAAACATGCAGGTGTAACCATAAAACATCTTTGATATCTACTGTATTGAAACATTCATAAGATAAACAAGCTTGGGTGGGTCTAGAGAGCAACTAAGAATTATCTAAACTGACCTAGCAGAGGAAAACATAGAGGCAGTGAAGAACAAACAGAGCTAAGGTGCCTTTAAAAAACATTTCTTAGTCTAAAACCTTTGTCCTACTGCAATATAGAAGGATGAAACACAATGATACATAAGCAAAAAAGAACTGAATAGAAGCACATCACCATCAACCAAGCTCAGGGATCCTGCAAGCAAGCCTTCTCCATCATCAATCAAAACAAGCCATCCACAAATTCCACAACACCAATTTCTCTTCAATCTCCAAAAAAACTATGTATTTCTCCCAAAAGTCATCAAATGCCAAACTTTTACAATAAGGCCCTCATGCTCTATTTATCTAGCAAAGGAGGGAAAAAAGCCTAACTAGGGTTTGAAAATGTCAAAAACATACATAAATGTCATTTGTGCCTAAGAGACCATGCAAGGTCCATGGCACAAAATATCTCATGAAATAAATGCAAAGATAACTCCTTGCACCTAACTTTGGAGTGATTTCCCCCAAAAAACAGTAAAATATCATTTTTCCATAAATGAGTGTGTTTTTTTGAGTTTTTGGCCAAAAACGTAGCACAGAGGTCTGAACGCATAGCGCTTGCACGGGAAAAAATGGGTCCACTTGCAACCAAGTTTTGATGACCTTCCTGATGTTGGAATTGGGTCCGTGATGACCCATTGGAAAGCTTGCTAAGTATAATTCCCAAAAATTCCTATGGTTATCTGATTGGGCTCCAATAACCTATCCAAAATGTAAATTTCCCAAAGCTTCTATAGGTGCAGCGCCAGGCTTGAAAATGAGGCAGAAAGGTGAAAAATGAGGTGTTTTTTAGCCTTTTGAGGGACCAAAAATGCTCCAAATGCTCTGAAATTTGGTGAGCATGTTGTACTTGAGGTGAGGATTCCAAAAATGTAAATTTTTTCTCTTGAAGATGCCTGATGTGAAAGCGTAGTGCCAAGGGTGCTGCATTTTCAGGTCTCAAAATTTGCGAAAAACCAAAATTTGTCGAAATTTTCCCAAAATTGGTGGATATCTTCCTTATGGGGTTTGAGAGGCCTGTAGAAAAGCTTCAGTCAAGATTCCAAGGTTTTCTTGGTCTTTTTCCTCTTTGAGTGCTTGTATTTTGGCATGGGCCTTTTTGAGCTTAGCCCTTGCAATTTGATTTTTCAGGGCATAATGCTTAGTCATCTTCCTTTGGAGATCAAGATATTTATTGGCTTTCTCCAATTTGGCTTCTAAGTGTATGTTTGCTCTTTCTAGCCAAGGCTCCCGATCATACTCTATCTCCATGGCAAGTAGCTAATCTAGAAAGAGCTGCTCTGCCAAAGCTGATTCTTGTTCTCTTTGTTTTACCAAGGCCTTCTTTAAGCCCATGGTTCTTGGTCTCCTCCTAGACTACCCTTCTTCATCTTCACTTTCCTCATAGGTGCCCATGAACTCTTCCATATTTACTTGTGCTCTTTGAGCTTCTTTTTTGGCTCTAATAGCCTTGGCCTCATAGATGGAATTTTGTGCTTCCATCTATTTTTTTTCCATCTCATAAAAATGAATAACATTCTTAGCCCTAGCCAAATTGGCTTCCAAGTCTTTGATTTGGGCATTTTTCCTCTAAAGAAGTATGTTGGTAATTTTCTCCTCATTTTCATCATCACTGTCAACATGGATGATTTCAAACTCTTTCTCAACCTCATGTTGATATTCTTCTTCTTCCTTCACCTTTTCTTTGCTTTTATCTAGTCGCTTAGTGGATGTGGAAGGAATGGCCCCTTACCTTTTAGAGGCAACAAACACATGCCTTTCCCCTATTTGGTATATCAATGGAAAAGGTTCAACTCTACCCATTTTGGTGTTTTCATCATGGTTTCCATCATTTGTTTCCATGTCTTCCTCTTCATTACCCTGACTACTGCTTACCTCTTTGCCTTCAACATCAACTTCACTACTGGCCTCTTCACTGATTTCCGCACTTTCATTTTTATCATCATTGTAGCTGCTTGCCTCATCATTGCTGCAATTTTCATTTCCACTATCAGCCTCTTCATTTTCTTCACTGTTTTCATGACTGTCATGAATGTCTTCTTTGATATTTTGATCCTTGGTGTCACTGCTGTCATTTTCCTTGTTGTCTTGTTCCTCACTGATGCTTGCTTCATTTGTGTCTATGTTTTCTTTAGCCTATTCATTTTTGTAATATTCCTAAATTAGCATGCAGCTAATAGGAATATTAATTTTGTTCTTAACATCTAGTTAGATGAATAAATGGGTAAGGAGGTCCATAAGTTGCTTAAGTAGGAAACAAATCCCTCTTAATGTGAAAATGGATCATGTTAATAACCAGATCAAGCATCCTCATGTGTGAACAAAGTATAAAATATGTGGAAAAGGTCAAGTTTGACCAAGTCAACAACATTAATATGTGAGGATTGGAGCATAAATAAAGACAACTCAGTGTGAATGAAGATCAATCTAGCTAGTCAAAACAAAGACACCTTGGGTGTGAATGGAGACAATGCATGGAGACTAAGTCATGGTTGAATAAATCAAACAAATCTGTAAATAGATGAGTGGGACCAATGGAGACAACGTAATTTTGGTGGAGGAGCCTTTGCATGGAAGCAACCTCATAATTGGATGGGACCCATGGTGAGGAAGCTCATCAACTATATAATGGAGGAAATGGCTGCCATATGGGGCATGATTGAAGATTATATTTTGAATGTGCTCTATTTAGACTTATTGCATTCTTTGGCTATTTAGCTAATTTTTCTGCACTATTTAGTGCAAGGGTTTTCTCATGCGGGAATTCCCCAGTCTTGCTTGGAGATCTTGCTTAAGAAATCTAAGAGAAGAATTCGGTGCTAAATTTTCCACTATCTGGTGTTAGGCCAAGTGATGACCTTCAAAAAAAATGCAGTCCCTTGCAAAAATTGCGTTACTTCTTAAGGTATTGCAGTGGAGGGGTTTAAATCCCTGATTTAGAAGCTAGTTTCCCAAGAGGAGGATCAGCCTTTTCCCGGAAAGCTAGAAGGAGGAGATACAACCATTTATTTGCATGATCATCCATTACTATGTAGAGCTTCTACCATATATCATGATTCAACCATAGATTTTCAACACTTGTATTTCATGTTTATTAAGAAACCCTTGCTGGGTCATCTTGGATTTCTGTAAAAGAAGCTAGATCTCTGTTTTTGTGCCTCATTGATTAATATATAAGCAGATCTATTTTTTCTCTCATATTTCTAAGTATAACCCTCAATAAACTACTATTTCACTTTCTGTAGTAAATTTTGTGTTGTAGTAGTCTTGGGGTTTCAGTATTTTTGGGCTGTTTTGAGCATGGGAAGATTGTTTAACTAGGCTATAATGATTTTTTTCTGATTTCCTTCTAGATTTGGTTGTTAAATTGTTAGATATAATGGATCCATTGGCTGCATTAATCTGTTAATGCATAAATTTCTGAAAAATGCGTTTTTAGTGCATGTATTGCTACATTTTCCATTTGGGAATATTACAGTGGCATCGAAGCTATAATATTGGCTCAACCTGTGTACTTCAACCATTATGGATTCTTCTCATGGGAAGGAGAGGAACTACAAAAGGGATCAAGGAAAACCCTTATTGTCTAGAGGGAAGAAGTTCTAAAAAATTCTTCTACAAACTCTGCATGGCATCAGTAAAGACATCAAAGGAATGAGGAGGGAAAAACATGGAGATCAATCTGTAGAAATTATATGCACTAAGAATGCATATGTCCTAGTTTCACCTGATCTCACACTATTTAACTTTATGCAAGATACTGAATCATTCCACTTGTTAATCTTTTGTGGAAAAATTAATTGCACACACATGTAAAGCATAAATAAAAATAATCACACATAACACAGTTTTTTTTAACCGAGAAAGCCTGAAGTTGAAAACCCCAACTATATATTATGTATCATGGAATCATATGAAAATCCTCATACAAAGCTTATCAAGCTCTCAATACAGTACAATCGTCATACACTAACCAGGAACAATCTTGCAAATCCATGCACCGATCTTTGCCTCCTGCTAGCTCGCCTTCACTGCGCAATCCCTGCTGAAGAATAGCTCTGAATTAATTTGAATTACTCTTGACTTGACTGCGTAATCCTCGTTGGCAAATCCAATGTGTGTGTGATGCAATCAATGCATCACTATAGTCACAATAGATAGTCCATCTTGCCCTTTCACCTACCTCTCCACTGGGTCTCCACTGAAACTGCCATGCACTGTAGTTAACTGCTGTATTGTTCAGTTGATTAATGAGTTATTATTTGTGAATTAATTAACTAATTAATTAACTCCACTCTCACTAGTGTATCAATTAGTTAGACTAGATACAACTAGTTCAACTGAGTTTAACTGAGTTAAATTGAATACAACTCCATAAATACTTCTTCCAACTGTGTCATAACTCTGCCACTTGAGTTATAACTAAATCCTTCATGAATTAGCTCCAGTAAACCCTTGGGAATTACGTAATTCCCTCAGTCCACTGATGTGCCACATCTGTGCACTGAAACAAAGTGCTCCAAGAGAATAAGTTATTGTTTAGTGTCTGATTATTATTAAGAGCTAATAATAATCGACATGCATTTATTTTTAGATCAGTGAGCTATAAATAGACTTCGCCCAATATTATAAAAATAGAATTTCATCTATTTTTCCAACTTGATCAGCCATCCACAAATAGCATCCTACAACTTCTGAAATATGATCACCATGTCTAAAAATAGACTTGCACCAAAAATATCCTGCGGGCCCACTTAGTGAAGGCGACTCTTTTCACTAAGCTCATCATCTTGTTGAATCTCAACACTCCCTCTCAACAAGATAGGGATTATCCTTCACCCCGATCCTGCCTCTGGCATTCTAATTTTCTCGTGGTGAGCACCTTCGTCAGAATATCTGCATCCTGATCCTCTGTAGGAATGTACTGAAGCAACATGATCTTCCACTACACACAATCTTTGATATTATGATACCAGATATCAATATTTTTAGATCTATCATGAAACACAGGATTAACCGAGAGTTTAATGCAACTCTGATTATCACAATGTATCACTGTGGGATCTAAATGTGAACCGAGAAAACCAACTAGAATCTTCCTCATCCAGATAGCCTCACATGCAGCTTGAATTGCTGCCATGTATTCGGCTTCCGCTGAACTTAGTGCCACGGATCTTTGTTTCCTACTGTACCAAGAAACTGCCGTAGATCCGATACTGAAAATCCCCCCTGATGTGCTCTTTCTGTCTGTTGGGCTTCCTTCCCAATCTGCATCCATGAAGCCATGCAACTTCACCTCATCTGTCTATTTGTACCATAAACCATACTCAGATGTGCCCCTGAGATATCTCAAGACATGCTTGCCTGCCTTCCAAAAGAGCTTGGTAGGCTTAACCATCGCTTGTGAAAGCTGGCTCACCACATAGCATATGTCTAGTCTTGTATTGACTAAATACATGAGCGAACCCACCAACTGTCGATAAACAGTGGCATCCTCTACCTCTGTCGATGTAGCATCCTCTTTCTTCCAATTTCCTGGAAGAGGAATGTCGATAGGCTTGAAGCCTTGCATGTGAAACTTCTTCAGTATCTCCCGACATAATTGCCTTGAGACACAAATAGTTCACCTTCCTGCTACCATATTTCCAATCCAAGGAAATAATGAAGGAGGCCTAAATCCTTCATCTCAAACTTCTTTGCAAGATCTGCCTTGCATGAGTGTATCAATTTCTCATCACCTGTTAGTATTAAATCATCAACATAGAGTACAATGATCAAAAGCTTACCCTCCACCACAATCTGGTACAGGTTTGCATCTGCCTCACTCTTGGTGAAGCCAAGTCTAGTGAAATAGCTGTCGATTCAAGTGTACCAAGCATGGGGTGCTTGTTTCATCCCATACAACGCTATTTTGAACCTACACACATGTGACTCGCTGCTGAAGATCTCAAATCGTTCAGGATGCTCAATGTACACCTCTTCCTCAATGATCCCATTAAGGAACATAGTCTTCACATCCATATAATGAATGTGCCAACCCATCAGCGCTGAGAGAGAAAGGATGGTATGTGTGGAAGAATACCGTGTGACAGGTGCAAAGGTTTCTTCATAGTCAATCCCCTCGATCTATGAGAAGCCCCGGACAACAAATATTGCCTTATAATTCTCTAAACTCCCATCAGCAGCTTTCTTTACCTTGTAGATCCATCTTGATCCTACAAATGATTTTCCCACCGACCTTGGAACAATATCCCAAGCACTGTTTCTGACGATGGAGTCATACTCCTCCACCATGGCATCTTCCCATGTGGGCTCTTGCACTGATTCTTTGAAAGAAGATGGCTCTGTCACGATACACTTGCTCATAAGAGCCATGTATCTAGTAAATCGGTCAGGTGACTATCTCTATTTGCGCTATGATGTAGGGACTCCTAGACTCTGTGCCACATCAAGCTTTAGTATCTCAGCTTCTGTGGTACGCTTTCTGCCTTGTCTGATGTTTGGTTCTGCATGAGTGGACTCCTCCACTCCATGAATCTCCTCCTGTGGCTGATCCACATGTAGAGGCTCATCTTTGGGAATAAGAAGTTCCTCCTCCGCATGCAAGTGTAGCTCCCTCTCAAGCGACAACTTCATGGCTTTCACCTCATTGAATTTTATATTCTGTTGCACAACAATCATCCGACTGTCTGGAAAATACACACGATAGTTCTGGGGTGTTTTTTTGTACCCCACAAATATCCGAACTTCTGCAGTCGGCTCTAGCTTCTTCTTGGCATCCTTTGTCACATGAATGTAAACAGGTGAGCCAAAAATCTTCAAATGAGAAATATCAGGCTTCTTACCAGTAAAAGCTTCTTTAGGTGTACTCATGCCAAGTACTCTATGAGGACAACGGTTTTGCACATAAACCGCAGTGTTGCATGCTTCTGCCCACAAGTGCATCGGTAGGCCCTGGTCATGCAACATCACTCATGTAGCACCCACAATCGTTCTGTTCTTCATCTCCAAGACCCCATTCTGCTATGGGTTATGAGGCACTATGAGTTCTCTTTGAATTCCTTCTTTGCTATAGAAGTATTTGAATTCGCCCGAGATGTATTCACCACCATTATTGCTATGTAGAGCTTTCACTTGCTTCCCTGACTCCTTCTCCACCAATGCTTTGAACTCACAGAACTTTGAGAACGTTTCACTCTTCTTCTACATGAAGAAGATCCAACATCTACGAGAATATTCATAAAAAAATATAACATAATACCTATGTTTTGCTGTTGAAGCAACTGAGAAAGGTTCACACACGTCTGTGTGAATTCTCTCCAGGATCACCGAAGCACGGTTCTCCTTCTCATGAATGGTGGTCTTCAAAAAATTACCCATAATACATCCCTTGCACTGATATGACTGCACAAGAGTACCCTTGGGAAGTCCAGTATAAATCTGCTGCAAAATATTCAAAGTGCCATGGTGAAGATGGCCCAATCTCCTGTGCCATAATTCGCCCTCATCCTGGCTCACCACTTCTTCTGCTTTTCCCACAATTGCAGTGCATCCATCTACCTCCAACTTGTAGAGATTTTTAATTTGAACCCCTATCTTCTTGGTTTGACCCATTTTTTTATGTCGAAGGAGGGAATTTCCCTCACTGAAAACAACATCATAACCTTTGTCTTCCAGCATTGCGACTAAGACCAAGCTCTTCTTCAGACCTAGAACATGCATAACATTCTTCAACAAGAATGGGTTACCAGAATCCCTCTCAAAGGTAATGGTCCCAATGCCAGTCGCACTATATTGACCATCGTCGCCCATCTCTATATGCATCTGGAGGTCCTTCTCCTCCAAGTCACTAAACAACTCTTTGTCTCCCGTCATATGGAAAGACACACCACTATCAAGATACCACACTAATCCCATAAAAATTAAAACCAAGCATGCGATCAAGGAGAAATCAAGTTCAAATTGCGAGGCTAAGGCCTCTCTAGCTGTAGATCCACCAAACTTCTTGTTCTTCTTCTTCTGTGGAGAGTTAGTGGTGAAATGTCCATGTTCGTGACAGTGAAAACACTTCAATTTGGACAAATCCTGCTTCTTGCCTTTAACATCGGATTTTGAAGGATGTTTATTCCCCTTCCCTTTCCCTACTTTGGTAGCCAAAGAGAAATTCTCTTCATCTTCATTCTTCAATGAATATCCATCCTTGGTACCCCGCCTTATCTCCTCCTGCACAAGATCCCGGCAGTTTCTCTCGTCCATTGAAAAAGTATTTGTAGTTATGCCAACTATTTGGAAGCCTAAGGAGAGCCAAGCTCACCAAGTATTCATCATCAACAGTAACCCCCACACTTCCCAGTTCATCCTTTCAGTGGAAAAACTTCGTGAGATATTTTGGAATACTATCGCCTTCTTCCATTTTTATTTTTCTGAGCTTGTCTTTAAGCGCCAACTTCCTCTGGTCACTTTTTCTTTGGAAAAAATCTGTCAAAGCCTTCCACATTAATAATGGAGTGGATTTCTCATGAATTCTGGACACAATATGGTCCTTCACACCTTCCAACAGAATTCTTCTCGTCTTTGTTGTCTTATTTTGCCATGCGTGAAGTAATGTAGCATCGCTAGATCCCGGCTTAGGAACATCGCTATCGATGAAATCATTCAGTCCATTATCCTCCAGCACTGCCTCCATCCTATCCTTCCAGGCTATGTAATTCGATCTCCCATCAAGGGCATAATCCAATCGCAACCCATTGAAAGCCATTTCAATGTATACTCAACTTCTGCACCAAGAATCTTCTGTAGCAAATTCAAATTGTCCACCAGCACAAACTCACTTTAAAATTGCAATCTTCAATAAAAAATGCTCTGGTACCATGTAGAAATTATATTCACTAAGCATGCATATGTCCTAGATTCACCCGATCTCACACTATTTAACTTTATGCAAGATACTGAATCATTCCACTTGTTAATCTTTTGCGGAAAAATTAATTTCACACACATGTAAAGCATAAATAAAACTAATCGCACATAACACAGTCATTTTTAACTGAGAAAGCCTGAAGCTAAAAACCCCAAATATATATTATGTATCATGGAATCATATGAAAATCCTCATACAAAGCTTATCAATCTCTCAGTACAGTACAATCGTCATACACTAATCAGGAACAATCTTGCAAATCCATGCACCGACCTCTGCCTCCTGCTAGCCTACCTCCACTGCAAAATCCATGCTGAAGAATAACTCTAAATGGATTCGAATTACTCTTGACTTGACTGTGCAATCCTCATTGGAAACTCTAATGTGTGTGTGATGCAATCAAGGCATCACTATAGTCACAACATATAGTCTATCTTGCCCTTTCACCTACCTCTCCACTGGGTCTCCACTGAAACTTCCATGCACTTTAGTTAACTGCTGTATTGTTCAGTTGATTAATGAGTTATTATTTGTGAATTAATTAACTAATTAATTCACTCCACTCTCACTAGTGTATCAATCAGTTAGACTAGATACAACTAGTTCAACTTAGTCTAACTGAGTTAAACTGAATACAACTCCATAACTATTTCTTCCAACTGTGTCATAACTTTTCCACTTGAGTTCTAATAGAGTCCTCCATGCATTAGCTCCAGTAAACCCTTGGAAACTGCATAATTCCCTCAGTCCACTGATATGCCACATCTGTGCACTGAAACAAAGTGCTCCAAGAGAATACGTTTCTATTTAGTGTCTGATTATTATTAAGAGCTAATAATAATCGACATGCATCTATTTTTAGATCAACGATCTATAAATAGACTTCGCCCAATATTCTAAAAGTAGAATTTCATCTATTTTTCCAACTTGATCAACCATCCACAAATAGCATCCTGAAACTTCTGAAATATGATCACCATGTCTAAAAATAGACATAGTCTAAAAATAGGCATAATCTAAAAATAGACATAGTCTAAAAATAGACTTGCGCCAAAAATAGCCTGCAGGCCCACTTAATGAAGGCGACTCTTTTCACTAAGCTCATCATCTTGTTGAATCTCAACACCATCAACAATATATATATACATGAGGAAAGCTCTAGTTCCTCATACTACGAGTGTGATCATTTAGCCACATCATCAGATTTAAAACACTCTACCAGCCATATGTTCATGATGAATGAGATGGAGAAAGGAGGTGTGCCTAAGAAGGAGAATATTGGTGAGTATTTGCAAGAGTATGAATCTCAATCCAAGGGGTTCAAATATCACTTGAACTTCCAAGGGTTTTGAAAGATCAAGGAGGAAAGAAGCACAAGGAGAAAGCAACATGGTGTGGGTAGATTATTTTTATCTACTTTTGATGGCTCACCTAAATGTCCAGCTAGGGTTTGGGTGGAGGAGCTAAACACCTATGTGTAGCAACATCAAGTTTTAGAAAATGAAGCCATTAAAGTAGCAGCGCTACATTTTGAAGGTAAGACTTATGCTTGGTGGTTGTTTGAGTATTTTTCCTTAAAGAATGAAAATACATCTACTTATGCAAAGTTTGTTAAAAGAGTAGTGGAAAGGTTTGATGAAAAGGTTGATGAAACACCTTCTATGAAGTCTATCAAACCAAAACAAACAAAATATTTGCATGGGTTTGGTGGATCTACAAACCCTACTCCATTTCAGAAAACCAATGAGGGGGATGAAAATTTATATGAAACTTTTCCAAGGGAAATATCCCCATTACATGATGAGTTTTCTTCTCAAGAGAAAGACATGGAGATTCCTCCTTCAAGGGAAGACCAAGATCTAAGGTCTCCCATTCTTGATGAGGTATTATTACACATTGACGAGGAGAAAGAGAAGGCTGGAGGTAACAACACTGTCATATCAAGAGCATGTCCAGTACCTCATGAAGAGGAAGCAGGAGCACTTGCTCCAAGGAGAGAAACTCTTGCACTCTTGCAAGGAGTTCCAAAGAATCTCACATATGGAGATCATGGTACAACCCATGTGTAGCATGTACCATCATTAGAAAATGGTGAGATCTTGAAGGTAGAAGGAGATAAAGGGGAGAAAAAGCATCATATGATGAGGAGCACACACCCCTCTCTATTTCATAAGTTTGATGCACAAAAGAGGCAGGAGGATTTGTGCAATGAAGGCAAGGAAAAATCAGTCCATACACATATACATCCTACTCTATGCCTTGATGTCTCTTTGCATGGAGGCATTTCACCAGGGAGACCCCCTGATTGGAAGAAAAATAAAGTGTTCTCTCAACTATGTGCAACAGTGACATATTTGGCTAAGGAAGGAGCCTTGAGAGGAGCTACCATAGTGCTGAGAACCATTGATGGGTTCCAAGGAGAGCTGAGTAATTTTCTGAAATGGACTTTGCTATCTTCCACTCAGCTATCTGCACTAGAAAAGAAGAATTCAGAAATCTGTGTTGACATGAGCATGGTATCAAAAGGCCACTCCATAGTCTGAGAGGAGCAAAAGATACTTTTATATATAATGCAGTTTTCTGAATATGACAAGAGGGTATTACCACTCTTGTATGCATGGGAAAAACTATGGAAGTTTTGGAAGAAAGAAACCTTTCAAAAAGAGGTTGACTTCCATGAAATTCAATCTTGTCTTAAGCAATATCAACTGCAAGAGAGGCAGAAAAGGAGGAGTTAAAACACTCCAACATGTGAATTTGGCATTGGGCATGTCAAAGAAGAGATCCATCATATGACATATACTTCATTTCAGATTTCTACAACACTGTTATTGTTGGGGAGCCTAGATCCATATTGGGAATCCCAACTATTGATGGAATATTCCAAGGACCTCTTCACATGTAAGGTTCTTGATGGGAAAGTGATGGGTGGGAGGTATAAAGTAGTTGAGGGAGTCATTTATTCTCATTATCAGATCTATTTGACTAGAGACTCCAAGTTTAAGGATGAACTACTTAATGCAGCCTATGAGATATTGATTACTAAACCCATTGGTTTCATTAGAGCATATTGTACTATCTTAGATGGATTCATGTGGGAAAACTTCAAAGAAGAGATGCACTCTCACATGAGGAAGTGCATAGATCATTTTCTGGTTGAGGAGGAACATAGCTCTTGGGAAGAGTTATCATTACCACCTACTTATTCATTGGGTGTGAGAGGGAGCTCATCCATGAGCTACCTCACTGATTTGAACCAAGTGTATGGTAAGACTTGTATTTCTGAACATCACGATGTATTTATTATATGCTTGTATTCTCTTAACACTCATGTACAAGGCATTGCTCCAAGAGGGGGCACTTATTCTTATGAGCTTCATGGGATACTTGGGGCAATGAGAAATGGAGATGTTGACCATTCCCTAATTTTTTTTGGGGAGATATTGTATTCTTCATGGTGTGCTTCATTGACACCAATCATCATACACCTTCTCCAAGCATGCAAGAAGAATGGGGCAGCAAACAAGTGGTGGGAGAAACACTTGTTATATCATATCCTATGGTAGTTAGGGGTAAAACTGCACTAGTTGCACATGAGGGACCATTGTCCTTCTCCTTTGCTACATATGGCAGCTATCATGACCTTAATTATGATCCCATATGCTGAAGATGTTCTTATCTTTGTTGGGAACATGGTCAGAGGAGAGACACATTGGTTGGATGTGTCCTTGGGGAAGGAAATTACCCACACCTTTTGCATTACGTGCTTCAAGGGGAGCATGGGAGATGATGTGGCCACTATAGTAGATCACTTTTTTCTTTATGAGTTGGACCATATGATTGTTTGGAACACTTGGGGCATACCTCTCATGAGCATTTGGGAGGAGCTTTCTATGAATTACCAAGCTGGGAGGTTATTCATTTCATTTGGATGATAGCATGGAGATGGGAGTCTTTCAATGGTAATGAAGTTCCCCATGATTGTCATCATTTCTATCTTGAGGAGGCCATTGATCAACATGAAGGTTTCCATATAGACCTTCTATTCTTTCATGATGAGAGCCATTTGGTTTATCCACTAAAGGCCAACGTACACACTTGGGAGGAACCATTGGGAGACAGAATTGTTGCAAAATATCTAAAGCAATGGTGGAGACTATTGGATGTGGAGGCCCCAAGAGGAGGAGGGGAGATTTTGCAGCACCCTTGTAGTTGCTTGAGGACAAGAAAATTTTTGGAGGGGAAGACTGTAATATTCCTAAATTAGCATGCAACTAATAGGAATATTAATTTTTTTTCTTAATATCTAGTTAGATGAATAAATGGGTAAGGAGGCCCATAAGTTGCTTAAGTAGGAAAAAAATAACTCTTAATGTGAAAAGGGGTCATGTTAATAACTAGATCAAGCATCCTCATGTGTGAACAAAGTCTAAAATATGTGGACAAGGTTAAATTTGATCAATTCAACAACATTAATATGTAAGGATTGGAGCATAAATAAAGACAGCTCAGTGTGAATGAAGATCAATCTAGATAGTCAGAATAAAAACACCTTGGGTGTGAATGGAAACAGTGCATGGAGACTAAGTCATGGTTGAATAAATCAAACAAAATTGTAAATATATGAGTGGGACTAATGGAGACAACGTAATTTTGGTGGAGGAGCCTTTGCATGGAAGCAACCTCATAATTGGGTGGGACCCATGGTGAGGAAGCTCATCAACTATATAATGGAGGGAATGACATCAATATGGGGCATGATTGAAGATTATATTTTGTATGTGGTCTATTTAGACTTCTTGCATTCTTTGGATGTTTAGCTAAGTTTGCTGCACTATTTACTGCAAGGGTTTTCTCATGCGGGAATTCCGAACTCTTGCTTGGAGATGTTGCTTAAGAAATTTGAGAGGAGAATACGGTGCTAAATTTTCCACTATATGGTGTTAGGCCAAGAAATTACCTTCAGCATCACCACAATCCCTTGCAAAAACTATGTTATTTCTTAAGGTATTGCAGTGGAGGGGTTTAAATCCCTGTTTTAGAAGCTAGTTTCTCAGGAGGAGGATCAACCTTTTTCCCGGAAAGCTAGAAGGAGGAGCTACAGCCATTCATTTTGCATGATCAGCCATTATTATGTAGAGCTTACACCATACAGTGTGATTCAGCCATAGATCTACAACAGATGCTTCTTGTATTTCATGTTTATCAAGAAACCCTTGCCAGGTCATCTTGGATTTCTGTAAAAGAGGCTATATCTCTGTTTTTGGTCCTCATTGATTAATATATAAGAAAATCTATATTGTCTCTCATATTTATAAGTATAACCCTGAATAAACTGTGTTGTCACTTTCTGTAGTAATTTTTGTGTTGTAGTAGTCTTGGGGTTTCAGTGTTTTTGGGTTGTATTGAGCATGGGAGGCCTGTTTAACTAGGCTATAATGATTTTTTTTCTTATTTCATTCCATATTTGGTTTTCATATTTTCAGATCTAATGGATCCATGGGTTGCATTCATCTGTTAATGCATAAATTTCTGAAAAATGTGTTTTTAGTGCATGTATTGCTGCATTTTCCATTTGGGAATATTACAATTTTCTTCATTGTTATCATCTTCATTTTGGATGTTTTCTTCATCTTTTCCCTCATATATATCATGACTATGAGCCTCACTATTTTGACTGTCACTAGGGCTCTTAGCCTCACTGCTATCCTTAGTTTCATTCTTTGTCTCTTTAGCACTTGCCTCATCTTCATTATCATCTACCTCCATGTCTTCTGCTTCATTGCTGACCTCTTCTTCATCACTGCTTAATTCATTTCCACTGTTAGCTTCTTCATTTCCTTCACTGTTATCATCACCCTCTGTTTCCATGTTTTTTTCTTCCTTTTGTCTTGACTCACCATCACCCTCATCTTCATTTTGGTTTGATTCATTGTCACCCTCACCCTCATGGTCACTTGCTTGTTCACTGTCACTTCCTTCTTGATCTGATGCATTAGGAGAAGATGTGGAAGGGAGGTTTTCTTCAAGAGAGAATACTTGTGTAGATGATGAGGCATGATCAGTTAGAGGTGATGGAGGAGTAGAGGGAGGAGGATGAGATGATGAGGGTGAATTTGGCTGATGATGGGGTTGTGGGTTTGTGACTATTTCATGAGAAACGAACACCTCCCATGGTATGAATTTTTGCTCCAACTGATGTAGTACAACCATCTTGATCAAGGAGTGATGGAACAAAATTTGCATTTGCTGGGAATAGTTCCTCTTTTGGACAGTAGAAGACATTTTGTCAATAATCCTATAGAGGTAGTAGGGTAAATGAAGCATTTTGACCCTAGTGAAGTGCATGAGAAATCTAATATGATAGGAGTAGAGTTTGGAGTATCTTCCCTCACAGGTGAAATATTTCATGATGACCCTCATAAAGGGTGCATACCTCTCCAGCAAGTGTGAGAAAGGGAAAATATTCTTGCAACCTTCTTTGTATCTGGGTTTAAGAAATGGTTCATAGTAGCCCATGTATAAATTTTCTCTTTTGAACCACTTTTCACCAAAATTGGGTATGCCTGTAGCACTGGAAATGGCATCTCATGACAGCTCAAAGTCCACCCCTGCAAGATTCACTTGTTTATTATGTTGGTTGAGGATGAACAAACTAGTGAGCTCAGGGTGAATTTGCGCTTGTTGGACCTTTTCAAAAAACTGGAAACACCCTACATTTTGAAAGCATGTAATGATCATAGGAGAGGATTTAAGCTCCAAAGTGTCTTGGGGTTCAAACCTATTAACCTTCCCAACTTTGTGCTTATGACTCGTAGGTACTTTTCCTCCTTCACTGCTAACACTCCCTCCTTCTCCTGGCATTCTGATCACTGATGTCTTTAAACAACCTTAGGCCTGCTTGTGAAACTTGGTAGGGGTGAAATCAAATGATGGTGAAAGGTAGTTTTTGTATGTGAGTGAGGGGGAGGTGTACATGTATGACTGATCTCCCTTAAGCCTTGATGAAGGGTTAACTTTAACTCACTAAAGGTACCCTAATTCACACCTTTTTTGACTGCTAAATTCTTGCTTGGAGGTCAAAACAGGGTTTTTGTCATGAGGACTTAGGGTTTCTATTCACTAGGATTTAGTTAGTTCCCTTAATCATAAAATCATGAAATTCACTGGAAGAGAAGGAAAAACATCCACCTACCAACTTTTGGTGTCTTTGCAGGTCCTTGGATGTAGCTTGGAGGTGCGCTTTTGTAGTTTTTTTGGAAATTTGCAAGTGGAGGAGGGTTTCTGGCATAGGTGCAGCACTTGAACGCACATTCGGGTCCATTCTGCCCTATGCGTAGCACCTACATGCATTCCTATGTGTTGGGCCTCCTAGGCGCAGTGCCTGCATGTGTTCAGGCTTGTCGGGCTTTCCAACGCGTAGCGCCTGCATGATGCCTTGCCTGTCGGGCTCTCTAACGTGAAGCGCCGACACATTCACTATGTTTTTGCAGTAGTTCTAGGTGAATGGGTAGTGCCTGTATGAACGTGAAAAACGTTCCCTTGAGCACACAACGCAGTGTAAATTTACACTATGAAATCTCTTGAATGCGTAGCACTGGGCATTGAAAGCATAGTGCCAGGCAACTTGCTCAAATTTTCACTGAAACTCTGAAATTTGCCTCTTGGATGCTCTGGGTTTCTTTGTATGTGCACAATGAGTTGAGTGAAGGGTAAAAAAGGCCCCTTATAGTCTAGGGAGATAAATTAAATTTAGGAAAACCCACTTTGCTAATGTTTTTGAGCCTTTTTATCTTTCACTAACTTTTTGACATTTGCTGTCCAGGTGACTTGAAAAATTTTAAGTGGCTCCTTTTTCTCTTGATGGACACTTGCTGGAGAAATGAAATGGTCCTTCTTTAGCCTTGAGGGTCCTTTTCACTCATTTTGACATAGCAAGAAACTAAAAACTGGCTTCTCTATTATTTTGAAATCTAACACATCTTTTTAGCTCATTCAGTAATGGTAAGCTCTTTAAAACATTTTTGAGGGACCTATCCTTACCTTAGCACTGTCAAAACCTCTTTTTTATTGCATTGTGAAGTTGAAATCATGTTTTTACCCCTTTTGAAATTTATGAGTGTGGGTGACCTGAAAACATGGTTTCTTCCCTTCTCACTAATTTTCTTGAGGCGTGATAAATCCATCTTTGACAAGTACCATAGTCTTCACAATCATGTATGTTATCTCTTCTTTTGGCCACTTCTGATTTGCAGGTGCCATGAAATACTGATTTAGCCCTTTCTGATGTTCTTGGAGTTTGACACATTCAGTTATACAACAACAAACTCATGATCAGCTTGGCTTTCCATCTTGAAACTCAACCCTATGCTTTTATTCCTTTGATCATTGAGTGCAAATGACTGAAAATGAAGGCTTGACCTTCCTTATATTGGTACTCTTTGCATTCTTTCCCCTTTGAGGCAGTGAAACATTTTACCTTGGCAAACTCTGGAGGTCACCTACAATAGTCTCTTCAAAATTTCTTTCTGCTATCATCATGGAGGCCCATCATCTTCATTTCACCTCCTTTGACTATATTTCCAAAACTTTAGGTTTCTGGGCTGTTTGAGAAAAATAATTAGTGTTGTCTTCTAAGTTCTCTATAGCCCTTTCAAGTTCATTAATTTCTGTCTAGTTCACCTCACCGTTTTCCCTTTTTTCATCTATGATTTCTAAAAATCTTCAATTTCATGCTTGGTTGTACTCGTGTGCCTTTATCCATGTGATTTGGTGCATTGGCTCCTTACTTGGCACACTTCTGGCCTGATTAGTCTTAGGAACCCTGATTTTTCTTGAACATAAGATGATTCCTCCTCCATTTTCTTGTGTATATCTTTAATGAGGATTAGGCATCTTACCTTACCAATTTTTTTGTTGATAGTCACATTGACACTCCTGCAGAAATGTAAAAATGAATAGTTGTCCTTTACAAAACTTGAACTTGATAAGCAGGTCTTCCTTGGAGACTTTTCTAATCGATCTTGGAAAAACAGGTGTTGACCTTCTTTCACATTTGATTTAGCTTCTAGCACATGAAAAACAGTGAGTAGAACACCAAAGATAACCCTACATCCTAAGAAAACCCTAATGACCTGGTGGAAAACTCCTTTGACTTGTTGTTTGACTGAAAGCTTGACTTGGGGTCTTCAAGTATGAAAAATAGATTTTTTGAAAATTTTATGTATTTAAATATCCAAAATCCATTGTACTTGATTTATCTAAAGAGACTACAAAGATAGTTTTGAGACCATCAATGCTTGATGCATTTGGTGAACATGGGAAAGAGTAGGCTGATTGGTAATCCTAGATGGCAAGTGTAGGGGTGAGGCAAAGGAAAAACAGAGTGATGAGGTCATAGGTGGGAAAATAGGATGTAGATAAGTGGCATAAGCCCATGAGGGGTCCTTTAGGAGTGGTAGTTTAATAAAGGAATGGCAGAGTAGTAAATAGTGAAATATTTGTTTTAAGTATAATGAAGGCAGTGAGATTTCTAAAACTCACAATATTCATGAATCCTTTTTTCAGAAATCTAGGACAAGTATTTAGTCATCTACAAATAGCAAAAATTACCGATGACTAACACGAGATACACTTAAGGATTCCCTGGTTCCATTTGTTATTGAAAATGATGCTCTCTCTTGATGAAACTAGTAAAAATACTACTTGTATTATAAATGGAAATCCAGTGACCATTTTTGTGGGAAAAAAAGCATAGATACTTGCAGCTACCATATTTCCACTTGCAAATCAGTTTCCCATTGGAAAAGCTATTGTAATAGCTCATTTTGGAATGTCTTTCCTCTCCTCAACCCTATACTCATTTTCTATGGGAAACCATTTCCTTCACATGTAATAATTGCATCGTCTAGTCGAAAATCAATCTTCTTCTGCTAACAAATGAAGAATTAAGGACTCATTGTCATTTCTCCCAGAACATTCAAGGTCAATTTATCGTAAAACAGAGATTGTATAAATTTTGTTAAGATCAAGATAGAAAGCACAAAGGAGAAAAGAGTAAATTGGATGCCAAGATGGAGGAGGAACTTACAAATGAGCAAGTAGATCATAGGGCACATTTTTAGCTTGTTGCAGGTTATGGAAAGGTTCAAGTTTCCTTTTTTGAAAGAAGAAGAGGTGTAGTTTTGAAAATAAATAGCCCAAATATTTTCACAACAAAATGTACTTTTCCAACATGTGTAATTTTGATGTACACACGTAAAAGTAATTTCGGTGCCTCGGCTGCAAATTCATGCTAATGTACAAATAACCGCTCTAGTGCATTCTAGTTACTTTGCATCGGTGTGTTTTAGTTACTAGGCACTGGTGCCGTGTTACCAATGGACGCACCGGTGACGAATAACCACAAATAAAAAAAGTGCAACTCTATTTTCTTTAAGTGAAACAAAAAAGAAGCAAATTTAAAAATGGGCGGCAAAATATTTTCAAAAATCTAATTTCATAAAAAAATTCTTTAAATACTAACAACTTTTCATTATTTCACTATTTTTGCTAAAATTTTTAGCCAGAGATTTGTAGGAGACATACCTAGAGCAAGAGAGCACGAGAGCACTATGGAGCAATGAAATACATTCGAACAGAAGTATTCAGACGATGAGAATCCAAACCTCTAGTGATTCAAACCTTGTAGCATAGAATTTCAAATGATCTTGTCATTAAATTTGATTATTTTTTTTACTTTTTCTACAGTTTTATCCATTTTTACCCTAAACCCTTCATTTTTTTTGTTTCTGCCCTTTCTTCTCCCCGTTTCTGTGATTTTAGATAGGGATTTTAATTTTAGATTTACATCCAACCCATGGGACAACTTGCATTGTTGGATCCTAAGCCATGTCGGCCCTTGTGTGAATTTTTGAAAAAAATGGATTTTTTTTATCGGTGTGCCTTGCGTAACAGAGCGCACCGGTGTGCTGTATTATACTGCGCACTACACAAGTACTGTGTAATAAAATATTTAAAAACAATTTTTTTAATCAGTGCACCATATCTAAAATAGGGCATCGGTGCGCTATGTTACGAGGATAACACCGTACGGTCTATTATACTGTTTTTGCGGTGCATTTATAATAATCCCACGGACTGATGTCAATGCGTACATCATGTAAGGCGCATGGGTTTCTTGAGATTTATTTTTTAACTGAAAATTTGACAATTTATTTATAAATATATTAATGAATGATATGGAACAGGTTTCAGATTGATAAAGAAATGACTGACAAGAGATCAAGTAACAAAAATACTGATAACACATGAAGAAAAGAAAAAAAGGCAAGTTCTTTGTAAATTCTTTACAAAAAATATTATTTTTGAACTATATGTAAGTTAAAATAATATGTATTGTTTACTATGTATCATGCAGAGCCACAAAATGACGAAGCTCGATAAGATTATTTCTGATCTAGAAGCAGAAGAGCATAAAATCTTGATGGAAAAATTGCAAAAGGATGAATCAGGTGAATGAAAAAATACTATCGATCCAATATGAGCTGCTTTTTTTAATTTTCATTAATAATATACTTAAAATTATTAGATAACATGTGTTAGTATATTAATTCACATCTCAGTTTAATTTTCTACAGGGACCAACAACTCAGAAATTGAATGTTGTTATAAGGAAAGACAAAAAATAGAACATGCAAATGAAAATGAGTTGCTCCTTAGCTCATCTGGAGTGGTGCTGGAGGTTAACGAAAGGGGTAAATTTTTTTACAAAAGTTTGAGGGATCTAGTGGAATGAATGTATAGATGTTGTTTCCACTTACAATACAAAAAAATCCAATGATTCCAAGAACCAAATTTTATCTAAACTATAGGAAGAGTTTCCAGAGAATTGGTCAATGAGACATGTCAGACTTTTAATAGCAAAAGAAGACAACAACAAAAAAGAAGGAATGAAAAAGTAATATTCCTTTATGTAATATCCCTTTTTCAGGAATGTCATCAATGAACAATCTATTCCAGAGATTGACTGAGAGGGAATTTACTGGATGTGTCACCTTCTCTAGGAAGTGTGAGATCCGGAGGCTATCTCGCCCTTTTCAGACTCTGTCTATAGAGCTGCTTGAAGAATATCACTCAAAAGTGAGCTACAACAACATGCAAACATAAACATGAGAACATCATGAAGAGAAAACGTTATTTAATAAGCTGTGAGACAAGAAGATGAAAATCCAAGAATAATGTATAGCAGTAAAAGAGAGTACAAGTCTTGAGGAAACAACCTCTCAAGAAAGGAAATGCAAGCCTCAATAATACATGTACATAAATATGAAAGAAAACTGCTACTTCTGCATAAACCCAGGCTATGAGGATGTAGTCTATGATAGAATACTGCTGAAAAATGATGTCAATACATGAATATGACAATATATGGCTCAAACACAATAGGGGAGCAAAGCTATAACCCTTAGAAACAATAATACATCAATCCTCCAAGGGATTGGCTGAAATATACAAAATGGAAAAAATGCCAAAGTTGCTAGGCAGCTGCTGCAACTCAAATCTGGAACTCAATGAAGAAGGCTGAAAATGATGAGAAATCTGAAGTAAACCCTCTCCAATGGATCTCCAAAGTGGAAGGCTGATCCTTACACTTGATATCTCACCGTCCAATCAACTCTACAAAACCCCGCAACAAATGCACTATGAAAATAACGCAGTTACTAGAGAAAACTATGCAGTAGGGGAAAGAATATGAGTTTTCCTGATGCCAAGATCTGCAAATAAGCTCCAAGGCTTCCAAACTAATCCTCCAAAGGCAAGAGAGACTCTCCCTCTGAAAAACAAGCAATGGAAGAGGTGTTGTGGAGTCTCCACTGCAACACCCTACAACACAGTATTATGCTGCTGCAGCAATAACGCTGTCCTGAAGGAGGATGCTTTGGACTTTAGCCAAGATATGTGGAGAATGAAGAACCAACTTTCAAGAGGCCTCTCAAGAAGGTGAGGAAATCCTAAACAGGAGTTTTCCGACAATTCTTGCTAAGCAGCAAAGAATGCTCAATGTCTGAATAGACATGAAATCATAAACATATGCATGAATATTGGCAATGGATCTCCTCCTCTCCATATATAGCAAGTGAAGGCTCTCCATGGGCCCTACTTATAATTAGGGTTTCCCTTCCTCTAGAAGCTTCCCTCCATGTAGTGCTTTCCACCTCATATCCTCCACTGGTTGACTTGGTCAAACCTCTTTGCAAATATCTCCTTTCACACATGAGGGTGTGAAATCTGGTTCCATGGCTGATCCCTTTTCATACTAGAGGGATTTTATTTATGTTTTTATTATAATTGGGCATCCTTTCCCAATTATTCATCTCCTAAATGAATTTAGAAAAAAATTAATGTTCCAATTTATTGAAGAAAAATGTGGAACATTATAGTCCTCCCCTCCCAAATGTTGCTTGTCCCCAAGCAACTGCAAGGATAGAACTGGAAGGTCTCCACTCAAGACATGGAGTCTGAAATATGTTGAGGAACATCTTCCTCATGTGGATCATCCCAAAGCAATCATCCAAAAAAAATGAGCCACCTCCCAACAAAGCAACTCCTGAAAATCTTCTTCCACCTCAAGCTCCGGAAATGAAGGTGGGATGAAAATCTGAACTTGGCAAGAATCATAGCTCACCCCTTGCTGTCCTTCTCTCCACTCATGACAAGTGTAGAGTGTATGTTGATCCTGGGCTGCAAAAATGTTGCCCTCAAATGGAAAAATGAAGAAAAATCTTCCAAAGAGTTCTCCTCCAACAATGAAGAACAAGCTGGCCCAAGACATATTATCCATGATGAATAGGACATGGTCATCATAGAATATCCAAATGAGAATTTTGCTACAGGTTTTACATGATGCTACAAAGTGCAAACAAGATCTCAAGAGGACACAATGCAGTTTCATCCACTGTATCTTCAGAAAATTACATGGCAAGCAATGTACAAGATTCATCACATCTACTAAAGGATAGTAAATGGCTGAATGTAACAAAAATATATGCTCAAGAACTTGCCCATGGCTATACAATGGATGAATATCAATCTCATGGCCCACCTCAAAAGAGAACAAACATTTGGCTGTGGGGGCCATATCTCCTCTCATGCTCCCATTAGAACATGTAGTGCAGAAATTGTGAGAATTTTTCCCACTCAAAGACACATCCAACTCATGTGTGCCTCTCATAATCATGCTTCTCATACAAATCTGATCTATATCAGAAAATTAAGTCATGATCAGCAATAAAATGAAGAGAATGCTGAAGGTTTCATATGGTGCAAGGAGGTACCAACAATTTCCCAAACAAGTACATCGTAGTTTTACAAGTTGCAGCTTGAGGAAAGTACAAGGAAAAATGTTTCTTTCTACATAGTTAATCATGCATGCCTTCATGTGATACATGTTATAGTGCAGAAAAATAACATACATGTGATGTTTAAACATTTTCCCAAGGCCACAAAAGAGATGGCTACCTCCATCATGTAGATTGGCCCAATAAAACTCATGGAGCGATATGACAAGCTTGCCTTCTTGTGAAGCAATGCACTGCATAGGAATGGTAAGAGTGTGCAAATAAATAAATGTATATACAAACTTCTTACCATATTTTGGAAGTAATATGGTACATGGATCCATGAATGAGTCCTCCATAGTGTGTTGGCAGGCTATGAAGAAGAATGAACCATGTGCTGCAAGAAGATAGTCCTCCTCATGCTTGGAAATCCAAGTTAAGAAGAATATGCCATAGTGATAGATGTCTCTATCATCATTACCTCCTATTTGCTCATCAAGTGCAACAATTATGAAATGATCCTGGGACCTGTGGGTTATGGATCCACCACATTTCCGCTGGGCACACTTCATCCATAAGTATTTGCACCAAAGTGACAGTGTTGTGAGCTCATGCAAATAAGCTCCTGTCAATAAAAAGATCTGTTCTTTGACATGCTCCTTGCCAAAGAATCCTATAATAATGATGCAACAAATGTGGAATACCTCCCAAGTTGGAAGTGCTTCCAACCCATCATCAAATATCAAGGAGATAATGCCATCTCCTCCTCCTGCAACATCATACAAAGTGTGAGAGAAAATCTGCTCTTGCTCTCCCAAAAACAAGAAAAGAAACAAGACATTTTGCTGCCTCCCCATACCTCCATCATACTAATCATGTGATGAAAACATAATGAATGATATGAGTATCATATCAAAACCATGCATCCATACTCTATGTTGTTCAATGATGCAAGTATCCATCCTCTTACTCTTAGGAAGAGTGTTTGCCAAGTGATGGCCAAACTCTTTCAAGAGTAACCAGCACAACCAAGCCTCTTGCTGCTTGATATCATAGATATGCAAGTAGCCCCCTAGCTCCTTGCTCATCAACCACATATACTCAATCACTTGTGGATGCCTCCTTCTTCTCTTCACCTTGGTACTCCTCCCATGAGGGCTACCATCCTCCCAAATAATTCTCCTATCTTTGCACTTCATGGGATTTTGAAATGCAATTTTCTCAAGGATCAATGAGACCCTATCAAGATCCAAATAGGTGGTAGGAAAAAACCTCCCTTCATGATGTGTATGGCTCAAGGAATTTCCAACACAAGCATGAGAGATGTTATCCATCCTAAGATATCCTCCATCTTCTATCTGTTCTTGTGAGAAAGAAAGAAAAACATTGCACTTCATGGTGTGTTGAAGTGCACCTCTGATGAGATCTCTCCTTGAGACCTCCCTCTCAACAATAGTCTTCCAAAAATAATGAGGTCTTGGATTTGAAAGTAGAGGTTTCTCTTTGAGCTAAGAGGAGCTCATTGATAAAGTGTCATCTTGAAGGGAGAAAGGGTTTCTCATCGCAAGATGTCTACTATCATCCTTCAAGGCTTCAAACCCAAACCTCCAATCTGATGTACAATCCAACAATGGCTCATGAGAGTGATGGTTTGATTCTTCCTTGAATTTTTCCATGTTGCACAGCGCAGTGCAACCAAGTTTCTCTATGATAGAAGTGTGATTTGACCCTTGGTCATCCAAAAGCAAACTAACACAATTTTCAAAAGAAGTTGCTGCAACAATAGATTGTGGAAATTCTTTCATACCTTGATGTGCATTTGGAACTTCTTGTAGGGCTGCAAGAGTTCCTTCCTCAAAAGTGTTGGCTGCCCCAACTGTTGATGTATGTGGCTTCTCCTCCATGAGTGTGATAGCGTTATCACAAGGCTTCTCAAGTGGTGATGTGATATTTTCTTTCTTTTCCCTTTCATCATCAAAGGTTTTGATCAACCCTTGGATGAACTTTGTAAATTTTTTCACCCCTTAATGGCTTAAGTGGCTGCTCCACCAAACATAGGCTTCACCCTCCAAGTGCAGCGCTGAGATTTCAACATCGTCTTTCTCTACTACAGGATGTAGTAAGAAAAATGTCTGCAAATTTCTCACCCAATATTTTGCAGTAGATGACCCATCATAGGTAGACAACAGAAATCTATTGCTTTTGATTTCTTTTCTACTACATGGTCTCTTCTCTTCCTTCAGCTAGATGAAATGAGGAAAATTTAGAGTCTCCTTCAAGGCTCTCGATTGAGATCTATACTCAGCAAGGTAATCACTTAGAATCTGATAATCCAAGTGTCTTCCATGCTCAATATCTTCTTCTTGATGAGAATAGGAAGTGCATGGTACTTCCTATTCTTCTTCTTCAATCTTCTTGACCTCCTTGGGGAGGTCTCCTCTGGATCTGAACAGAGATGAGAATAAAATCATCTTCTTCAACATTCTAATCTTCTTGGGCTTAGACTCACAGGTTAAGCCAAGAAAGTTTCTCTGATACCACTGTAATATCCCTTTTTCAGGACTGTCAGCAATCAACAATCTATTCCAGAGATTGAATGAGAGGGAATTTACCGGATGTGTCACCTTCTCTAGGAAGTGTGATTTTCGGAGGCTATCTGGCCCTTTTCAGACTCTGTCTATAGAACTGCTTGAAGAATCTCACTCAAAAGTGAGCTACAAAAATATGCAAACATAAACATGAGCACATCATGAAGAGACAACGTTATTCAATAAGCTGTGAGACAAGAAGATGAACATATAGCCAAGAATAATGTATAGCAGTAAAAGAGAGTACAAGTCTTGAGGAAACAACCTCTCAAGAAAGGCAATGCAAGCCTCAATAATACATGTACATGAATATGAAAGAACACTACTATTTCTGAATAAACCGAGGCTATGAGGATGCAGTCTATGATAGAATACTGCTGAAAAATGATGTCAATACATGAATATGACAATATATGGCTCAAATCTAACAGGGGAGAAAAGCTTTAACCCTTAGAAACAATAATACATCAATCCTCCAAGAGATTAGCTGAAATATACAAAATGGAAAAAATGCCGGAGTTGCTGGGAAGCTGCTACAACTCAAATATGGAACTCAATGAAGAAGGATGAATATGATGAGAAATCTGAAATAAACCATCTCCAATGGATCTCCAAAGTGGAAGGCTGATCCTTATACTTGATATCTCACCCTCCAATCAACTCTGCAAAACCCCGCAGCAAATGTACTATGAAAATAACGCAATTACTGGAGAAAACTGTGCAGTAGGGGCAAGAATATGAGTTGGCCTGATGCCAAGATCTGAAAATAAGCTCCAAGGCCTCCAAAATGATCCTCCAAAGGCAAGAGAGACTCTCCCTCTGAAAAACAAGCAATGGAAGAGGTGTTGTGGAGTCTCCAGTGCAACACCCTACAACACAGTATTATGCTGCTGCAACAATAACGCTGTCCTGGAGGAGGATGCTTTGGCCTTTAGCCAAGAGAGGTGGAGAATGAAGAACCAACCTTCAAGAGGCCTCTCAAGAAGGTGAGGAAATCCTAAACAGGATTTTCTTGGCAATTCTTGCTAAGCGGCAAAGAATGCTCAATGTCTGAATAGACATGAAATGATAAACATATACATGAATGGAAATGGCTCTCCTCCTCTCCATATATAGCAAGTGAAGGATCTCCATGGGCCCTACTTCAAATTAGGGTTTCCCTTCCTCTAGAAGCTTCCATCCATGTAGTGCTTTCCACCTCATATCCTGCGCTGGTTGACTTGGTCAAACCTCTTTGCAAATCTCCTTTCACACATGAGGGTGTGAAATCTGGCTCCATGGCTAATCCCTTTTCATACTAGAGGGCTTTTATTTATGTTATTATTATAATTGGGCCTCCTTTCCCAATTATTCATCTCCTAAATGAATTTAGACAAAAATTAATGTTCCAATTTATTGAAGAAAAATTTGGAACATTACACTTTAAATGTTTTTCTAGAATTATATATAAATATCACTTTTGTTATATTTACTTTTCATATATCAATATAAAAATTAAATAGTTTATTGTGATGTTATATTTTCAGGAAGATTATGAAAATCTCAAAATATGAATGAGTTGATATTAGAAATATGCCAGTAGGAATGTCCAAAAAGGTGTACAAGGAGATGGTGAAAGAAATGGACAAAATTGCATTGCAGGAGGAGCTATCTCAACAACAATGTGCTTCAAATGTAATATGTAATCATTGAATTTTTCGATCATTACATACAATAAATAAAAAAATTAGCATTAAATATTAATTTTCAAGTATTTTCTTGTAGAAAAGAAAAGAAAATGGAACGCATTAAGCACATAAAATAGGACAACAAAGAAGAAAAGGGTTGATATATAAGTTTTTGAGTAATTGTTACTTCCTTATAACAACATAACTAGATTTCATTTTTGTATTTTTTAAGTTGTTTTACAAAAATCATCGTTGAATGTCTTCAAACAGGTGCTAACACACAAAGAAGAAAAATCAGACAAATTGATTGAAATTGGGTTAAATATGGGTTGTGAGTATTTGTTGGCATATCAAAAATTAATTGTGGAATTTGTAAGCATGTATCGATCTTGTTTTACTTAGCTCTGCCTATAATTAACAGAACAAAAAATTCTTTTATATTAAATATATGATTTGTTATGGGGTATAAAACTTGCAGGAAACAAAGTATGGAATTGCACCAACAGATGAAATTTTGAAAGATGGCATGGTACATGGTTTTGAAAGAATGTGTATAGTTTATAAGTCAATTGTGGCTATGGTATGTCATTTTTATTTTCGATTTATATTGATTTATATTATTTAATATTGCAATTTTCATTATTCTCACCAATGTATATACACTCATTTTAGTTTATTTTTATGTTTGTAGATGGAAGGTGAAGAAGAAGAAAACAATCAACACCGTGAAAAAAACATTCCTGAAAATAACCCAAGTCATGGAAGTAGCTCTAGCAGTGACAACAGTTCAAGCGAAGAATGATGATCACTATGTTTGGATATCAAAGCAAGGTGTTGTAGTTTTTGAAATATTTGTCTATGAAATCAGACATTTTGTTTAATGTAATGGACATAGTGTCCCAATTTAAAGAGAAAGGGATGATAATAACTGTTCCATTTTGTATGACAAAGACTGTCTTATTCATATATATATATATATATGTTTTAATTTATTCTATTGCGTTCTCTATTGTCTTTCTCAAATGCACTAATAAAAATTTAATTTATATGAATATTGTTATAAGATATATATGTGTCGACTTTTGATGAATAATGAATTTTAAAAAACCACAATAATTATGATATTATAAAAAATTAATCCAAACATCACATTCAAGTGCATTAATAAAAATTTAATTAATATGAATATTGTTATAATATGTGTCGAATTTTGATGAATAATGAATTTAGAAAAATCACAATAATTGCACTGTCACAGGTCGATGTTTCTAAAAAACACAAAATGAACACCAGTGCGTGTCAGTTATTGTACACCGGTGTGTTTGTATGCTACAGCGCACTGGTGAGTTTGTACGACCTATGGGTACTGCATAAATACCAAAACCAATTAAAAATCTCGGTGCGTTTGTTCGATACTGCGCACAGGTGCTTTTATGTGAGACTGCGCACCGGTGCATTTGTACGACGTATGGGCACATCACAAATACCAATACAAATTATAAATATCGGTGCATTTTTCTGATACACCGCTCCAATGCATTTCTATAAGTCTATGTACTAGTGTATTGAGACAACCTATGGGCACCGCACAAATCCCAAGACCAATTGGTACGGCCCCATGCGTTGTATCACCAACACTATGCCCGGTGCGGTTTTATACCTTGATGGCCCGGTGCAGGAACCTTCGACCACCCTAGGGCCACTGTCTAGATGACACACACTGGTGCATTGAAACCTTAGTAGCACACCAATGAAAAAAACATCCGTAATAACCTCTGGCCGCCCAGTTTTTTTAGTTGTGTTGAATTTCCATTAAAAGCTCTGCCAAAACCTCCATAACCATAAACGGATGTTGTAGCAAATGTTTTTTTGAAAATTTTGGCCAATTTAAGAACACTATAAACCTCCTTTATAACCTCTGCTAGAGGATGTTTTCCTTGTATTGGACACTCCCAAACACTCATCACAATGCATTGACACTTTATAGCATTTGTTAGTATGCCTTTCCATTCCTTGGCACACCCTTACACTATTTAGCTACCATTCCCTCAGAACTACCCTTAAATTGTTTTCAACTTGGGAATCCAACCAAATCCTTCATTGACTACAACAACTTGACCAAGTTACAGTTACTACAACTAGACTATTTGCTGTTCACCTAATTACTTCCTATAAATCATCTTAAGCTACTAATGTTGAATCTAAAATAATACAATTTAACAAGTTATGAAGACAAGGATCACATCCAATCATGGTCATAAAACAACCAAGCATAATAGTTTACATGTTGATATGTCATAACACTTGGCACATCTAAAAATCCCTTGGCACTATGTGGCATGTGTTAGCATCCCCTCCATTCCCTGACATGCTTTAGATCTGCTTAAAACATCCTAACACTCCCTTAAACCTAGCACACCTAAAACCCATTGATACTCCTCGTCACATTATTATTCATTCATCTCCATGCATTTGAAACTAGCGCTCCCTTGTGTTTCCCTGACACTTGGTCCTAACACATCCTATAATGCTTTGGTGTCACACCCTAGTGCTTGGAACATCTTGGCATGCCTTAGAAATTTCCATGTATTGGGATGCCTAACATGCCTTGGAAATCTCTAGCATGTTTTATTACTTCCTGGAATTCCATAGAACACCTTGGAACTCCCTAGCTGTCATGCCCTCATAGATAGAATTTTTATGTGACTTGCGAACCCAACCAAGTCACTGGAAAAACAATATTGTGCCCAACCCAAAGTATCCCTTTCTATGAAAATTATTTGTCCACACCTTATCACAACCATAGGCTTGGCTCCTACAAGTCCTATTATGAACTTCTCCTAAAAAACTTAATCCTTGGGATACCTGGAATTCACTGACAGTCCTTGGCACACACTCTTATTCATTCAATTCCAAGCATTTTGACCTAGTTCTACCTTGTGTTCCACTGGCACTCCCTAACATTCCTCAACATGCATTGACATTGTTCGACATCTGTTAGCACTCATTTTCATTCCTTGACATGCCTTGAAACTCCTTAGCTATCATGCCCTCACAACTACCCTTAATGTTTTTGAGACTTGGGAAACCAACCAAGTCCTGTCTCTATTACAACAACTTCACCAAGTTACACTTACTCTAGCTAGACTATGCCTTGTTCACCTAAGAACTGCCTACAACTCATCTTAGGCTACTCATTTCCAATCTTGACTCGTCCCACTTAACAAGTTACCAAGTTAAGGCTTACGTCCAACAGTGGCCATAAAACAATGAAGAAACATAGTTTACATCTTGACATGCCATAGCACCTGGCATGCTTAATAATCCCTTGGCAGTACGTGGTGCCAAATTTCCCCTTAAGACCCTTCTTGTAGCAGTGTAGGTGCCAATATGTGCCAATTTCCAAGTGTTAGCATATTCTAAGTGCCAAATATTCCTTTGTCAATTCTATCCTACTTTCTAATAAGTGATATCAAATAAATTTAATCTTAAACCATGCCAAATCATGCATGCTAGACAATTCCAAAGAATGATAAGCATGCCAAGACAAGCCAAGTGCTAAGGAATGCCAAGATGTGCTAGGTACCAGGGTGTGGCATGAACACGTCCTAGGGAGTGTGAGGGTCAAGTGCCATGGAAACACAATGGAGAACTAGTTTCAAATGCATGGAAATGAAATGTCAGTGGGTTCCAGGTGTGCTAAGGAGGGAGTGGAGAGGTGTGCTAGGTAGTGCCAAGGTATGCTAGAGTGGGTGACATGCCAATATGTGTTAGGTGTCAGGGTGTGTTAATGTGTTCTAGGGATTGTTAGAGAGTTCCATAGAAACACAAGGGATAACTAGCTCAAAATGCATGGAAATGAGTTGATAAGAGTAAATGATAGGGATTTTTAGTGAGTTCCAAGTGTGTTTAGGAGGGAGTGACAAGGTTATATGCTAGGAAATGCACACCCTGGCACTTGGCAGATATTGGCATGTCACACACTCTAGCATGTGTTGGATCTACCCAACACACCTCGCCACTCCTTCCTTAGCACACCTGGAACTCATTGACACTTCATTTACATGCATTTGAAACTAGTGTTCCCTTGTGTTTCCTTGGCACTTGACCCTCACACTCCCTAGCATGTGTTTGTGCCAAACCTTGGTACCTAGCACATCTTAGCATGCCTTAGCACTTGCCTTGTCTTGGCATTCTTATAATTCTTTGGAACTGTCTAGAATCCATGGTTTGGCATGGTTTAAGATTAAATTTATTTGAGATCAATTATTGGAAAGTAGGAGGTAATTAACAGAGGAATATTTGGCACTTAGAATGCACTAACACTTGGAAATTTGCACATATTGGCACCTACACTACTACAAAAAATGCCTTTATGGGAAATTTGGCTTACAACGGTTTACCAAAACAACTTCTAGAAGTGTTTTTAGGGATTTAAGGGCCGTTTTTGAAAACCCCCACAAAAGTCATGAAGATTTGAAATTTTCAGGGGTTTTCTAATAACCACCTCTAAAAGTGTTATCCCATGATTTTTGGAGGGGGTTTTTTAGTTATTTCCCTTCAATATATTTTTCATGGGAGTTTTTTGAAAACTACCTCAGAAAATCATGAAAATTGAACTTTGGGGGGGCGGGGGGTGGGTTGGCATAAAAATAATTTCCATAAATATATTTTTCATGGATGGTTTTTAAACCCACACCTTCCCCAAAAAGTCATGTAAATTAAAATTTTTGTGGTGGGGGGCAGGGGGGATTGTTTAAATTACTGCGTCAAAATACAATTTTCATGGAGTTTTTTTGATGACCACCCGAAAATTCATGAGAATTGAACATTTGGAGGCGATCATTTAACAAATACCTCTAAAATTTCAATTCTCATGATTTTGAGATTCAAAATAAGTGCAATGAGTCATCCTAATAAAAAAATTATCCTCCTTCATATGTTCCATGTCATTGGTAATGTGTATGATAGTGTATATGCTTCCTTTTAACCTTTTCTATTGCCTTTGTAATTTCATCAACCATATTAAACCGAAAGTGACACCCACTAGGATGTTTTGCCCTAACATTCAACTTGGAATACCTATCCCATGACATTGGTCATATTCTGCCTTTATTAACTTTATTACATGAATTTTTAACTTAGGGCTCTTATAAAAATATCTTAGGTTATTAACCAAGGTATACTTTTAGGTTTACTTCCATTTTATGCCATTTTAGTTTGAAACTATAACTTATTTATTCTTAATGAAAAATTTCCACTGCATTGTATTTTTCTCATTAAATACAATTTGTAAATTAGATTTCCCATTTTTAAGGATAGTCACATTGATCCAATTATAGGTGGCACATATCAAACTTGCACCTACTAAGCATGGCTTGATACCTATGATAGCTCCCCTTGTCTAGATATTGCATTATGATGATTCCAGATAGATAAATTTCTTTATGTAGGATTTAGATATGTAAGTTTAGTATGGTAGGAATAGCATACCTAGGTAGACCTCTAAGATTCCCTTGGTTTTGTATTGCAATTGCTTACGATAATAACTAGAATAACCATGGGGAAATACTATACATGAGGAGTAGTATACAAATTTAAGGCACTCATAACCCTCATCTTAGCCAGATTTCTTCTCAATTGATCTAAATGTAAAACTACCTTAAGAAGGGTGATGCTAAAAAAGGGACCAAAATTATAGGAAATAATAATGGCCAAATCCTTCTCTTAATCTATCTTCATTTCCCATACCTTGTTTCCATATAAGATAGATATTACTTCCATTATAAATATAAAAGGAGTTTTTTTGGCTCTGCTAGGTTACGCTGCTGCTGTGCTCGCACCTGCGCTGCTGCGCCTATGCCTTCAACCCCCGCTCTTCTTCTTTCTATGCTAGGCATGGCCCCTCTGAAATTCTCCGCGGAGGAGGCCACTGCTCATCTTGCCTTCTCAACTCTTGTTAACTCTCTACCGACTCAGCGTCCTCACTTGGCGATCTCCAAGTTCGTGAAGAAACTTGATGGTCTACAGGAAGTCATTCTTCCACCATCATTACCTTGCATGGATGCTCTCTCCCTTGTTGAAAAGGGAGTTATTGGACAATTTACTAGCTCTAGCCCTCTCTGAAGACGGTGCAAAGATGGATAGAGCAAAATTGGTCTGATAAAATTAATGGAAAAATCTCCATCCGCTTATGTGGGAAAGGGTATTTTACTTTCCATTTTGAATCCAAATAAGACAAATATTTGATCTTCAGAAACAACCCTTACTTCATGGATATCAGAGGTTTGTACCTCAACAAATGGATGCCATATTTTGACCCTGTGCTGGATGTGCCTAGCATGGTTCCGGTGTGGTTTCGTCTTCCTCACCTCCCCCTCCACTGTTGGGGAGATGAATCTGTTCGAGCCATTGGGAGTGCCGTTGGAAAATTTATTGATCGAAGTGAACCAAGGGACAATATGCAAGCCTGTGCCAGGATCTGCATCGAGGTAGATCTTGGCAAGGGTCTTTTGGAGGCCATCAAGCTCAAAGTGGATGACTGGACTCATATACAACAACTGAAATATGAGAAGATTCTGTTCAAATGTAAGGTATGTCACAAATATGGCCACTTTGAAAATTGTTGCTCTAAAATAGTTGATATTAAAAACTCTTCTCAAGATGCTCAATGGGAAACGGTTAAAAAAAGAAGACTGTCTCGAACTCTAAGGCAAACCCCTCTACTTCTCCTCCCAAGACTAATCCCCTAGCCTCCTCCTCCCCCAATTCCCAGGATCCCTCCCTCCACCTACCTGTACCCTTATTTTCTCCTTCTCCCCCTCCCAAGACCGCCCTGGAATCTTCTAATCCTTTTTCCTCCATCTCTCCTCCCAATTATGACCCTCCCCTTATCATCCCTCTCACCCAGCCTGAAATCCCTCGTACCTCCCCTATCCTTTTGGATCCTCCTTCTTTGTCCCAAGACCCCCCTTCCTCTTGAACAACTAGGAACTCTTCGAAGGAGCATGGAGCAAATCTTGAGTCATAAAGAAAACAAGGCCCAGGAAGGAAATCTACAAAATAGCAAAGGGATGAAAATGCACAAAAGGATATAGCAATGGGCACTCAAAATTCCATAGAGAACTACATATTGCGGCAGAGTAGCAAGGAGGTTGGGCATAAGGAACATGGAGGGTGAGCAACCCTTCAGACAACCTCCCCTCAATGATGAAAGTCCTTTCTTGGAACAACAGGGGATTAGGGCACCCCTCCAAAATAGCTACCCTTAGAGATCTGATAAATCATGAGAAGCCATAAATCCTTCTCTTGCAAGAAACTAAGCAAGGAAGATCAGAAATGAAGGAAAAAATTGATAAGCTAAAGCAGTATGAAGGCCTCCTCTCTGAATCAAGAGGAACTTCTGGTGGTCTTTTCACCCTCTAGAATCACAGTATTTGGAATCATAAAGACAACACAATCAATCAGAATTGGATCAAAATTACTTTAGAGAATTGCAGAGATAAAAAAAGAATCACCATTTACAATGTTTATGCCCCAAATCATTACAGAGATAAAGAACAGTGTTGGAATTCCATCAAGGCAGATATTGACAAAGAGGAAAACAATAATATTTTAATTGGAGGAGATTTCAATCTTATCCTCCATGCCAATGAGAAGAGAGGAGGATGTTTCAATCAAGACCCTTTCAGGATTCAGCTTGAAGGCATAATGCAGGAGCATGATTTGGTGGATATAGCACCTAAAAACCGCAGATTCACTTGGAGCAATCGAAGACTAGGGAGGGACAACATCATGGAGAGGCTAGACAAAATTCTTGTTGATGTCTCCTTCCTTTCATCCTTCTCTATAGATTCTGCTTGTGTTCTTCCCTTTTCTGCTTTAGACCACTATCCCATCACCCTCACCTTTGAAGATCAACGCTCTCTAGGGCCCATCCCTTTCAAATAAATTCCTCTATGGAATATTATACCTGAAGAAAAACAGAATGTCTGCAATACTTGGATCCAACACATTGAAGGCTCCCCAACCTTCATATGAGAAAATAAATTGAATAGTACAAAGATAGCTCTGAAACAGTGGGCGAAATTCCAATATAAATAACCAGAGAAGATCCAATTTGACATAAAGTGCAGTTTGGAAGGAATCCACAAGAAAATTGAAGCAGCTGGGCTTATTCAGGAGCATCGTGATCTTGAAAACGATCTCTACTGCCAGTTCTACTGGGCCAATAGAGAGGAGGAGAAAAAATGGTGCATAAAATCGAGGAAGCTTTGGCTGCAGGGAGGTGACAAGAATTCTTCCTTTTTTCACAAACAAGCCAGTGTTAGGAAATCAAAGAACAATATCACTTCCATTATAGATGTGGAAGGACATCTCCAAACCGACCAAGAAACAATTAAAAATGCTGCCACTGAGCATTTTCATGATCATCTTACTGAGACTAGAGGCATTGAAGACTATTCTGAATTCTTCCAGCATCTTCCCACAATGGTCAATGAGAAAATAAATAATATGCTCAACAGAAAAATTGAAGAAGAGGAGATCCAAAGTGCAATATGGACCCTACATCCAGATAAAGCACTGGGTCAAGATGGTTTTTCTATTACTTTTTATAGAGCATATTGGGATGCAATTAAAAAAGATTTGGTCAAAATGATACAATGGACTTAGCGCAAGAGAAAAATTGGAGGCTACACCAATACCACCCACCTCACTCTCATTCCCAAATAAAATCAACCCTCATCCTTCTCTAGATTTAGACCTATTTCTCTTTGTAACTCCTCTTATAAGATTCAGACCAAAATTCTTGCCATGCACCTTAAACCGCATCTTCATAACCTCATCTTTGAAAATCAAGGAGGCTTCATGTCTAACAGAAAAATAACTGATTCCATCCTCCTTGTCCAAGAGGAAATACACTCTAGCATCTCTCGAAAAGAAAAAGGCTTTATTTTAAAGCTCGATCTTGCCAATGCTTTTGACAGGGTCAGGCATTCCTTTCTCCTTGCTGTCCTTAAAAAAATGGGGTTTGACCAAATCTTTCTTGATCTTGTTAATGCTTGCATTTCTGGCCCTTGGATATCTCCCCTCATCAATGGCAGACTAGCCCCGTCATTTCAATCCTCACAAGGTTTAAGACAAGGTTGTCCTCTATCTCCTTACCTCTTCATTTTGATGGCTGAATCCTTTAGCAAGGCTTTGGACCAAAAGCGACAGGTGGGGCTTATCACTAGCATCAAATTTAGCAACGGAGTTAAAAATATGAATCATTCTCAATTTGCAGACAATACTCTTCTTATGGGAGGAGCCTCTAACATAATAGCCCAGTGATTTAAAAAAATCTTCGAAAAATTCATGAGCTACTCTAGAGGTATGATTAATCATCTTAAAATTTATATCTATGGTTGGAATGTTTCTGCTCAAACTATTCATAGCATTGCTAACATATTTAGGGTCCCTTGTAAATTGGACTGGGGGAAATTTTCTTATCTGGGTATGCCTGTGAGTATTGGTTCCTTGAAGGCAGAAGTATGGAACATTACCATCGACAAAATGAAAAGAAAAGTGCAACAATGGGGTTCTTCGTGGCTCAATCCTGCAGGCCACCTTATCCTCCTCAAATTTGGTCTCTCTTCTTTGCCTTTATATCAATTCACCCTTCTTCAGGCCCCTACCATCTTCCATCATAAAATGGAAGCAATCATTCGACACTTCCTATAGCAAAGGGGGAAAAGTGACAAAAGGAAATACAACCTCATAAATTGGAGATAGGTCATTCAAGATCAAGAACATGGTGGATTGGGAGTCCGATCTCCAAAACTCCTAAATGCTACCTTCAGAGGTAAGATTGTTTGGAGACTCATCAGTGGTAAGCCTTCTTGGTGGAAGAGTGTCTTGGAAATTAAATATCTCAATACTACCAGGCATCATCTCCTTGACCAAGATATCCCCAAAAGATCTTGCTCCAAAATTTGGGGGCTATGCAAAAAAGAAATTCCATTCTTAGCTTAAAATGTTTCCAAAGTACCCATGGGCGGTAACAACATCAGCATTGGGAAGGATCAAATTATGGGACAGCTCCCCATTAACAGTAAATTTAGAGCTCACCAAATTTTATCCTTCTTCAGTAACATGGGACTGCATTACTTGAACCAGATCTCTAATTGGGATGCCTTCAAGCTCATCTCCATGGTATTGCTCCTATGAAAAAAGATAGTGAGGATGAATTTCATTGGGATCCTTCTGGATCAACTTACACTATTAAAGCTGCATATCAATACCTCTACAATAATGACTATCCCATGCCTATATGGTCAAACTGGAAGGTAGTTTGGAGATCCAAGGCCCTCCCCAAGATCAAATTCTTTATATGGACTTTGTTAAAAGGGAAAATCTTAACCTCTGACAATATAAAAAAAACGAGGCGTGATTGGACCTTCAAGATGCCCAAATTATTAAGAAGTAGATGAAACTATTCAACATCTCTTTATTGAATCTCCCTTTGCCTCTCGCTGTTGGAAGGAGCGCATTCCAAATTTCCAACCTTCATGGGATTCACATAGCACCATTGTTGAAGCCTTGCATTCATGGAAATAAGTTATCCCTGGAAACGAAAGAAGAACAACATATCCAAAATAGTTTGGGATGCCCTTCCCTATTCAAATCTTTGGAATATATGGCTGGCTTGGAATCGAAAGGTCTTTAAAGATAAAGAACCCTCCTTCAGAAAGCTATGTAGCAAATCTCAGAGCGTCACGCTTGAAGCAATTTCAGTCAAGAGTAAAAAAAAAATTGATTATAAAGACCTCTGTGTGGAAGAACGCAATTTTATTAGCTATCTCTTGGAAAAAAACAATAACATCAATAGAAGTAGCGCCATAACTAATTAGCTACACAAATATGACAATAGTTGGAAAATTTGACTGAATGAGGAGGAGTTTGTCATTTGGTTAAAAATTTGTAACAGACCCTCCCTATTCTTCCATGGGGCATCTAAGTCCAATCCGGGAGTGGCTGGGGCTAGAGGCATCATTGGTAATGAAGCTGGTGTTATTATTTCATCCTATGAATGGGGAATGGGTTCTCTTTCTAACAATAGGGAGGAAGCTCTTGCCTTGATTCAAGGTATAATCCAATTGCAAAAGCTTGGCATAAGAAATGCCATGATCTTTGGAGATTCGGTTATTATTATTAGTATGATGATTCACAATCGCTCGGCATCCAATGTGGCGCTCCGTCAAACCACCAATAGGTGCCAATATCTTATTTTTAAGATGAAGGAGATAAGCTTATTCCACATTCTCCATAACCTCAATAAGGAGGCAGATCTCCGTGCCAACAGAGCATGTACTAGAACCATAGGACGTCCTTTCTGCAATGATCTCGAATATCAAGCTCATCTGCCATGAATCTGCACAAATATTATCTGATATCTCCTGCAGAGGATTCTGTCCTTTATGGAATATTTCTCACAATCACCCTCACCCTCCGCGTGACTCTTTCCTCACTCTGTCCCGCCTTCTTATGCTCGACCCTCCCTATTTATCAGGCCATCCTCCCTCCTTGGCGATCACCCTTCTCTCCTCCTTCGTGTTGTCCCTCTACGGATTTTTGGATCTGCATTTTCCTTTTCTCTCCCAGGCGCTCTTGTTTGGAAGTCTTCCTTGACCAAAACTTGCCTTCATCAGTGTCGGCCCTTTTATTTTGTATCAGTGACTCTCTTCTATTTTTTGCTTGCCTCATTTTCGATATCTGCATCTTGAAGCAGCATACTATTCATCCTTGCCTCCAGTTGCAGTGTTTGAATACTAAAGATTTGATTTTCTCCCCAAAATGGTGCATTGTGAGGACTGTCTGCATTTTGCAGACCACCAAGCTGAACTGGAACAGATTCGAGCCCATCAGAAGATCCTAGACACTAAACTACAATCTCAGGCTAAGATGGTAGACAAGAAGCATGAAGTTGATCTCAACTTCTTATTCAACAGGGTCTCCTCACTCCAGGATTAGTTCAACGAGCTTTCGAACAGATCCAGTCATGCAGAAGAATTGATTAAAATCCTGAAATATATGTTGGATAAGAATAGTGCTCCAAGCTCCAACTCTACAAATCTAAGAAATGTGGGTGCTGAAGCCAATCCTGAAGACTCCACTGCTCGCCAGATCAGCCATATAAATATAGATTAAGCATGTCATGCAAATTCTCCTTACTACTGTTCGAGTTTGTTGGTATCTATGCAATCTCTGTTTTTCAGATATTTAGGAAAGCTAGAAGCAAAAGGGTTGTAGCTGTTCGTTGTTGCCACACCCTTCACTTCTCTTTATGTACCACATCATGTAAAAATGGAGCTTTGTCTCCCCTCTATTTTTTGAATACAAAATAGTAGCCGATTATGTTACAAAAAAAATAATATAAAAGGAGTACATATACATATTTATTTGAAACAAAACCTGCTAGGATATAGAAACATACAAACGACAGAAAGCTTCAAAAAAATAACTAACTAAGACCGATACATCCCATTTATCACCTAACAAAAGGATTGAGAAATGTTGGCAAAAATTCCAGGGAGATTCAGACCCAAAGCTATTGATAGAGCAGGCTCATATGATAATAGCCTTAAAACTATACATGCATAGATTAACAATATAAAAACTGAAAAATAAAAAACTAACATGTTCTAGGAATTTAAATTAAGTGATCCAAGTGAGCTAGCTAAAGATAACTTGGAATTTGGATAGATCCCCTCATTAGAAGCCGAAGAACTCTTCTTTATTAAAAAAAATGCAACGATCCTCCACATACAAAGATTTTTTGGATAAGATGTTTGATTGTTAATTCCATTCTATCAAGATGTGCTGGAAGAATAATTTTTGAAAGATACCTTTGAGATTTCGAATGCATTCCATTAAGTGATTTTGTGAGAGGACCCTCAGATGGCCCTTTCTAGACAACCAATACACCACACACTTTGAATCGATAAAAACATGCATAATGGATATATTCAATTAGGCTACACAAAATAATAGTGCCCAAGCATCTACCATTTTTGCTTTAGTATTTGTCCTTTCACCTACAGTCAACCATATGTAAAAGGAAATGTTGTCAGGAAGGAAAATGGTCGCTCCCTCTTTGCAAACCTTATCTTTATATGCTCCATAAAATAAGCCAACGTTTTCAGATAGATTACTAGGTGGAAGGAAGAAGGGATTACTTTTGGGAGGCTTCCAAGGCTTGACGTAATCCAAAATGAATCGCAAAATTTGGCTGAGGATTGCAGTGATATTGTTTGGTCTACTTTCAAAGATGAGATTATTTCAGGCTTTCCAAATATCCCATGCAATGAAAATTTAGAGTGCTTTATAATTTCCCCCATTTTGATCACACCAAAGAAGGCACTGGTCTAGTGGCGACATCGAACCATTAACCTGTAATTTTAATACCCCTAATACATTTTACCAGAGGGACTTTGAAAAGGCACAATTAAAAAATAAACGATTGAAATTTTTTGAATATTTTGTGTAGAGAACACATACATTTGGCCCATGAAAATTTTTCCGCAATAGGTAGTCCCAAGTTTGAATAAAATTCTCTAAGGCAAAGTGGATAAAATTGTTTAAATTAGGGGCAATTGGCTAATCCCATAATTTTAAATGCCCGGGCGAGGATTTCCTAGCCCATTCAAAAGAATCATCCTCCTCAGATAGTGTAATACCATTGACAATGAGGGATTTGGTGAAACTGTACCAGTAAACAACAAAAGAATCCCATAGGCCCAAATTGTGGTGGCTTTTCCATCTTTTAGCTGTGAACAAGTCCAAAGGGAACACATAAACCCAAAAAGTCTTGTAACAACTTGAGCACAAAGATGGTTGGAAAGCTTAGGGGAACATCTATGAGATCACAAAAACACCTACTTATCTAGAAGCACCTATAATACTTTTGTGGGTTTGACTAATCACCCTTTGGTTAGTGTCTGCACAATAGCCTAGATTCTAAACTCATGTCCTTATAATCATAATAAACTAGGTGTATTTTCTCTTAAAAAAGTATGCAAATATAGATGTCCCATTTATGGGAAAGTTACACCAAAATTGTTCCTCCTACCTACCTAGTACCTCCATTTATTTCATAACAAGACTACCCTACAGGTCACCAAATGTCTATCGTATCCATTAGGTCAATTTTTTTTTTTGGTTCAAGATATAAATAAGTTGGAACAAACTTAGCTCTGGATCCTATGTTATTTTTCAACACCTAATGTTTTTGGAAAAAGAGATATCAATTTTCTAAAGCATATGGGAGCCAAACTATGACCTTGCCCATGTTCACTCCCTATATTAAACATCATGGAAAATCTCCACAGATTATTTATCCTTACTAAACCATGCATTTCGTTTGAAATGATCATTGATAATTAACATGACATTACTACTCACTTTTTGACCATTCAAAACTTATTTTTATTTCACCATAATTCACCTCTGATATCACAACCAAAAACACATTCGATAATATTTAGTGACATAAAGACCCAACAATTTTCATATGATTAATTATTATTTATAATTAGAAATAATTCCCTATTAACAAAACAAAAAGACTTACACATTTCATTTAATTCCCCTTGAAAAACACATATGAATTTCATTTAAGTTCAAGATTTCATGGGAATTCACGTTGCAAGGTGTGCATCCAAGGAAGGAAAACCATGCTGTCGTGGGTATGATCTGATACATTTGGTTGAATCAAGAAATTGGATTTTCAGTTCCTCCAATCATAGTTATTTCATTCTATAGAGGGAATTTTCATATGGAATTTGGACAAGGTTCTCCACATTCCTCAGTGATGGACCATCCTCAAGCCTCCATCTCTCTTTTCCACTTTAAAATACTTTTAGCCAAGAAAAATTATGCATTCAATATGATATATGTTTAGGATTCCATGGAGGAAGATGAAGCTAAAGGCATGGGTGATAATGGCTTCACCAAAGAAGATGACAGGTGCCTTTCCAATTGAAAAATTAGCGAAGAAGTAGATAAAATATCAAGAATACATTGATTACAACAATGAAATAAAATATCCTAAGATCATAGGTTTTCACCAACAGCTAGATGCTCTAGAAAAAATGGATTGTGATGATCCAGTCATCCCGAAAGATTCCAAAGACCCAAAAAACTCCTCATATTTTCCTGGACCCATATTCCCAAGAGTCCCAAAGCAAAGAAATCAGATCCTACGGAAATGACCCTAGACTCATACGAGCATGATTAAGGCTTTGTTCTAGAGGAGAGGCTTCCTGAGGCTACTAAACCCACTCCATTAAAGCAAAACTAGGTGCAGATACAGATCTTGTTGGAGATCTGGAGTCTCTAGATCTAGACGAAGATCCATATTTATTCATTTGTGAAGCTCAATCAATTCAATATCACATTGGTGGATCAACTGAAACTTCAATTTGTATATTTGGATCATTAACTGTGTCTCGATCTTGATCTTAAGATCACTTACTGCATTTTATTTTTTTGTTTAATTATTGGAATAATTGTAAGAAATTTTCCCATGAGGGACTTCCATTGGCTTAGGTGATGGGTATGAATGGTAAACATTCTGCCAAAATGGCCTAGGGATTTCGTGCTATGTCATTTGGGTGGCACCGAACACAATGAAAATGAAACCTAGTGGTTGGGTTAAACTCTTCCGACCTCACTAGTGAACCAATATTACCTTGGGTGTCCTCGGTCGTTCAATTAGGCTTCATAGAATTCTCATTTTCTCACAATTTTAAAAGTTTCTTTGTTTTCAATCCTTCTTTCCAATTTTTTTCTTATAATTGTAATTCATTGATACCCTATTGAAATTTCATAGTTACGAGTGGAGTGTATTTTTTTCTTTTGTTGTCATTAATCTAGGATGTTGTAAACACATCTTTCTTTTTAGATGTAAATTTTATTTTAGCATGAAACAAGTGGAAAACAAGCAATAAAATGGTTTGTGCCATAAACTTTGTGCATTTCAAGAGTTGACCTTTCAAGAATTGGAAAAGTAGATAAAGGATTAAATTGAATATAGTTGATGTTTTTTTTGTGATTGATGATCTCAATTTGAATGAAATGTATATATTGAAAGATGGCATCATAGATCAAATGATAATGGGATCTCAAAAGCTAAAAGAAAAGTTGATAGAATCAACCTAGAAAGTGGAACAATTGGGAAAGAGTGTAAGATTTTGACCAAGATTCAATTGAAACTATGAAAAATTGTGTTAATAGTGAATTCGCATGGATTCTTTCTCCCAATGTAGGATCATGCTTTAGATAGAATCACCATAGGAGAGTTCTTAGGAATCCATTCTTGAAATTCTCTTTACTTTCTTGTACTTACACCATAGATAATTATAGGATGATTTTCCTTCAATGGAGAACTCTTTTATGCTCCATAGACATAAAATGACACCACAATTACGTTATTTCCTAGCCATCTCGATCAAATATTTGTTATATTCATCCAAAACAACATGCATTCCCTTAGGGCCTCGATCAATAATTTTTTTTTGAGACTTATGAGTTTCTTTTATAACACTTATGAGATTCTTCAAAGAAACTTCAATATTATTAAACGAATATTGTTGAAACCATCACTAGTAGAAAATGATGAAATAGTGAGTAGGTGACTAAAAACGTTAGCCACCGTAATTATTTGAACTGAATTACTACAAAATTTGAGCAATTTTAAGTGACCGAACCAAAAATGACTAACTTAAACGACTTTTTTAGTTTAGGTATAAAATATAGGACTAGATAATAAGTGACCAAACTAAAAACGACTAACTAAAATGGCTAATTTAGTCTAGGACTAAAATATATGACTAGATAATAAGTGAAAAAATTAATATTCATTAACGTAAATGACTACTATAGTCCAAGAGTAAACATATGACCAAATAATAAGTACAAAAAGTATATGAATTAGTCATTTACGTTAGTAATTTTTAATTCTGTCACTTTGGAAATGAAAATTTGAAATTTTGATCTGAAGTGTGAGTTGGCCAAATTTTATTGGTTACAGTGTATTTTGGTGGCCCAATGGAGTGCTGCCACATCACCCAACCAAGGGTCGCCACGTTGAACCTCTGACATTGGAAAAAATACTCAAGAGAAACTTTTCCACATTTGTGAATACATGTTAAAAATAATTATAACCAACTTAATCACAAATTAATTATAAATTTATTGTTACATGTTCTTTTGATTTGATATAAACATTCATGTTTAAAAATATCTTGAATGAAATGAATTTTTAAAAATGTAATCATAATATTAGTCACTTAAAATAAAAGTGAAAAACTTCTAAAAAACTTATACAAGTATTATAAATCTTAAAAATAATTTAAAAGATGAATTAATTTATTCTCTTCATACATGTTTAAAAAACTAAATAAACCTTAAATATTTTAACACAAATCAAAGCGATGGATGGATATATATATATATATATATATATATATATATATATATATATATATATATATATATATATATATATATATATATATATATATATATATATACATGTATAAAAAACTAAATAAACCTTAAATATTTTAACAAAAATCAATGTGATGGAGGGAAAATAAATAAATAAAGCTAAAAAAGGAGGGAGAAGTAGTATCTAAAGCTAAAAAAAATGGGTAGAAGTGGTATCTTGCCATGCATTTAGAAACCAACACTGAGTCCGAAAGAAACCAATAAAAGAGAGAAAATTCCTCGTGTTCCAGGGGCCATTTTCACTATCTTTGGCTTTTATGCGATTTAATTTGTTGAGGTTTTGGGAAATTTATTTCCTGGTTGTCCTTTGAGTTTGAGTTTAGTAGAGGAGTCTGACAGAAAAAATTTGGTGTAGAGGTTTTGGGCATTTTCTTTCTTGGTTTCCCTCTGAGTTTGATTTTAGTAAAGGAGTCTAGTAGCACCAATTTGGTGGAGATTCTGCAGCAAAACGATGGATTGGTAGATCCGTCTATGGATTTATGAAACAATGGTGAAAGAGGGTTTGAGGGGTTTGGCCTAGAGTCTGCCAGCGGGTGTAAAAGAGGAATATTGATGAAATGTGAAAGCTCCGGTGCAGGAGGGTTTGAAGTGCTGACCTGGCTTCTGGAAGAGGGCGTCAAAAGAGGATTGTTTGATGAAATGCAAAAGGAAGATCTAGATAGCTTCCAGTAGAAGCCTAGGTTATTTGTCTTGGATTTTTCAATAAGCTAGTCCTGGTAAGTAGAGGGTGTTGAAAAGAACCTCCAAGATCCAATCCAGATTGCTCAATCACAAGTTGCTAGCGATGGTGATAAAAAAAACTCGACTGATTAAGGATAAAATAAATATTGACATGGACTCCGTGAAAATGTTATGCAAAAAATATATATGAAATTACCATTCCCAAGATTCCACAATAATTGAATATAATCTAACCTATCTATCCCTTCCCTCCACCTTACCTCAATCAAATGGTTCTCATGAAAAATTTCATCCATTTTCGCAACTATATCATCCACATATTCATATAAGGTTGTGGCCTTAATATTATAAACAAGTATTTGTGTATCTTTGACAATAAGAATTCCACAAGGGAAGGGTAGATACAAAAAATATTGATGATATATGTTAGATAGATCTTGAAATATGGTTGGCTCTTGCTATAGCTATTTGTTTATATATAAGTTTTCCTTACCCAAACATGTTAGAGATTTGTTCATGGTGCTCTAGAAAGGACAAAACACACATATGGCCCAAAGAAGTTGCATGATAGGACTTTGCAAGATCATATATATATATATATATATATATATATATATATATATATATGAAAAATTATCCACAGTAAGGTCCTAAACAGAAGACACAGATCTCAGAATAAAATTCAAAGGCACCCATCTCATAAACGAAAGGTAAAACGGCAAGGGAATGCCTATGCAATAGAATATTCACACAAATGTTTAAGGCCTTTTAAAAGTTATTGATCAGAATCCCGTAGAATATCTTGTGAAATATTTGTTGTCACCTTTATTATACCTATGTATATAAATCTGAAACCAATAACCCATTATAATCATCACTTTGTTAAAACATATCAAGTTCTAACATGTCGTAGTTTCTTCCAAATGCAGCATGCACGATTTATAGCAACAATAAGTCTTTATTTATTGTGCGACACATAAAATAAACAATAAGAATTAACTCATGATTATTTCAAAGACTACCCAGGTTATTTTTCAAATTTCAATATCCTTTGCCTCTTTTTCCTGTAGAAGGTTCACAAATATAGCCACAAAAAAATTATAATCATTGTTTGAAGCCACAATACACTTAACATGTTTCACAATATCAAATTTTCAGGTAAAAAATAGAGTCTACAACTCCTCCAAATACTATTACTTGAAAGTTATAAGAATCAGAGAATGAGAGAGATGCTATGTTAAGGATTAACACTTTTATCTAATGCCAAAAACAAAATGACTCATACCCGATATCCACCATCAAACATGGCATGAAATGCATTTTTAGATGTCGTAAGTGCAATCCTACAGGTATAAAATCACCTAATTGCATGTAAGCACCATATGTTTTGCACTTATCAGAATACAAACTTCATTCCATAACAACTCATTTGAATATTTGTGGAAAGCTCTATCATAAATTTTCCTGAGAACCAAGTTCAACATCCTTCGAGTAGCTATCCACTTGCAATGATATTATAGTATGACATTTATAATAAACCTACATGCATTTATGCACCATATGTCTTGCACTTTTTCATAATAAAACTCATTTGCATATTTGTGGAATCCTCTTATCTTAATTTTTCCCGTGAAACCAATTAAACATCCTTTGAGTAGCTATCCACTTCCAATGATCCAATAGTATGAAATTTATAATAAACCTATGAAATGTGTTAGTGCATTTCATCACTCACCTTCCACTAAAAAGGTAACATATGATAAAGTATGACTTTTGACATACTGCTCTCCCAAATAAACATGCAAAGTTTTTTAAATATGAAAAAACAGACATAGATAAAAAGAAATTCATTACAAATGAAATTTTAGAAGACATTAATTCTAATATAGTTTAAGGGAAACCAATGGACATTAGTCTTATTCATGATTAAACTACATGAAGGATAGGACCTACAAATTTCTAACAAGTTTTCTTCCTGCACATGGGGTTTCACTGTTATGGTATGGGTGGTGATCATGTCAAGATTGGGGTCGCTATATTCTGCCAAACCTTGGCCTTAAAAGCCCTAAAATATGACATTTCCAACATTGAGAACTAGGCCATAATTTTTGGTATTTAACATGTCCTTTTGGATATGATTTTATAGCCTAGACCTTTTCTGAGTTCGTAAGACATACCATAATTATAACGTAGATGAAATGTATTTAGGATTAATCACCTTTCATCTACACTATGGATCACAAAAGTCTTATATCTAACATAACTATAACCT
>JAXQQM020065334.1:0-24206 GCA_034641835.2 Pinus albicaulis | reverse complement strand
GGTGATTCCCACTTGTAATCATCTCATCTTTTATCAATAATAATATATACTTATTCAAGTTACCAGAGTTTTTACACTCCATTGTGATATTTAAATTGACTAAGAGGTGCATCTACACAATTTTTCCTACATTTTCCTCTACATAAGGCAGTTGCACTCTTTTTCTACTACAACAACTTTTTCATATTTCATATTTCCAAATTTTATTAATTTAATTATACTTGGGATTTTGAGGATAACTTGAACATTGTCATGTCCCTTCCTAAAATTAATTTTTGCTTGAGAGGATTCACAATTTTGCATTTTTGGCTAATGTGGGGAACCCATGAATTTTTGGGCAAACAATACTTAGGAGAGGAGATCGAATTACTTGGATAGTGGTGTGTGGGGGCCACCCATCATGAAGTACACATTCCTTTGGAGGGAAATCAAATTGCCAAGGTGGGAGGTCGAAATTTTTTACGGAGGGACCCACATGGGGAGGCAAGTCAAAATTATAAATAAGAGGGGCATGGCAGCTATTGGGATCTTTTGTCAACCTAACTATTCTCAGGTTGCTCAAGCTGTTTAGCTGCGTCACATTGTTGTTTTGCACCAAGCTTTCCAAGGGGAGAGCTCACCCTTCTTTTGGTGGACTTTGAGTGCCACCCTAGGAAGAGCAATTTGCTGCTACGTTGGAGGGAGATTTGGGGAGCTGTGGGAGAAACATTCAGCCATTCCACTCAACCAATTCATGCTCTAGGAGGATGCCGGAGGGGAACATGTGCCAATCATTTAAACTATTTACAAGGGGGTGTTTGCCGGGAGAAATTTAGCACAGCTGCTCCAAGGGTAGGCCAAGCCTTGTGTGGATTTTTGGGGCTAGAGGTTGTTGTGTTGGGGCAGAACGAATTGTCTTCTCGAGGGCCTATGCAGGAGGTCAATTCTAGGCACACGTGGGAAGCAGAGGGAAGGATTTGTGGAGCTGGGTTGTGTGGGGGAGTTGAGGAAGTCATCCGGGGAGGTTAAGCTCAACATTTTGGAGATATTGGAGGGTTGCTACAGTGAATTCTCAAAGAGGTCGTATTTTCTAGCCAGTTGAGGAGGACGTGGTAATTGGGGGCCAATTTTGGGGGCTAGAACTAGACCAAACCCTTTCTGGATTTTGGTGGGTTTGTTGAGAGAATCTCAAGCCTAATTTTGCAAAATTTTCTGAACACCGAAGGAGGGTCTTTCAGAAGTTTCTTTCCAGCAAATAGAGCAGATTTCCATGGGCAGGGAAAGGCATATTTAGGGCAGCTCATTCCCACATTTGGGCGTTGTATTTTCCTACCTGGGGCTTGTTTAGCTTGCCATTGTGGCAAGCCCAGGTGCACTCTTTTCATGCCCCATTGTACTATTGCTCCATATCTATAATAAAATGGCTCAGCTGGATGGTGTTTTTGGAAATTTTCTGAGTGTCTAATTGTATTTCCGAATTTTGTGAATGCATGTCATTTTTCTTTGTTTATCACTGTATTTCCTAGTTAGGAATATTACAATGGTATTAGAGCTCAAAATCTTGGCTCAGCCTGTGGAAGCAACTTTAATCTATGACACCAAAGGATATGCAGAACGTCACTTACAGGAGGCAAAGGTATAGAAGCAGGGAAAGGCAACTACAAATTACTCCCGACCCAGTAATTGTTGAGCTGGAGGTTGAGAGGCCAGACATGGGGATAATGGGGGAGACAAGATAAGTAAAGAAGAGGAATTTGCCCAACATCTCTTGAAGACCATCAACAAACCCTCTAAGGGCATTGAGGAGTTGAGGCAGCAAAACTGCAAAAATAACAAGGGCAAGGGGATTCGTGGAGAAATTTACTTGGGTGAAGGCTCTAGCACTTCGCAACACCATGCAGCTAATACCCCCAACGTACCAATTGTTTCTTGCACACCACCTAAATCCACCATCCCCACGTTTTTAGCATCTAGTGTTGGAGGGACGCAAGGGCAGGAGGAGATGCCCATGGTGGACTATTTTGTGGAGTATCAGTCCTATGGGCCCGAATTTAGAGAGGCCATCACCTTCAAGGACTTTTTCCAACTGAAGGGCAACAATAGGAGCAAGGGACAGGGTGGAGGAGGCTACACACATGGTACCGACTTGCAACGCACTATGGGGAGATTATTCCTTCCGACTTTTGATGGCTCGCCTAAGAGTTCAACCAGGGCATGGGTTTAGAAGATAGATTTCTACTTCCAACTCAATCAGATGATAGAGGTGGAGGCAATTAAAATTGCCACATTGAATTTAGAGAGGGAACCCCATGACTGGTGGTTCCATGGGCTGATCACGATGGGGAATGCAGGAGTCATGACTTATCAGGATTTCACTCAGAGGGTGATGGAGCGCTTTGAGAGGACAGACTCGAAGGAACACTTTGGAGAGCTGACACAGCTCAAGCAGAGGGTGAGTGTTGAGGCTTATATCTTAGAGTTTCTGAGATTGTCAGTGATGGTGCCCGATTTATCAGAGGCCAGGACAATTTTCATGTTTTTGGAGGGGCTAGCAGAGCTCCTGAGGGGTTTGGTGAGGTCCAACAGGCCCACCATTTTGAAGGATGCGATTGGTAGAGCTCGGGACTTGCAGGATGCTCTACCCAGAACCAAAACGTAGATATTGCCCATATCGGTATTCTAGCAGAGGGGGAGAGACATTAGGGTTGTGCCACTGAGAGCCAACCAGGGGCGTGGACAGTTGGATGAGGAGACCAGGAGAGACCTCCGAAGGATGAAGCTATGCCTCACCTGTCAAGAACCTTGGGCACCAAGCCATAGATGCACAGCGAGCAAGGCCCATTACAATGAGGTTTTCTCTGACAGTGACCAGGATGATGATGTAGAGTTAGACATGTAGAAATTTGCTGAATAATGAAGATTTATCCACCGAGATTATCCTGATCACATACTAATTCGAATTCATATGCAACACATAACCTCTTCTACAATCAATCATCAATTTGCGGAAATAGAAACAGTCGCATGCGCACATAAAAACAATATGTAATGGGGAAAGCTTATAGCTGAAAACCCCCAGCTATTTGTATATTATAATAGAAGAGAAACATGTAACAATCTCAGTACAATACTCCTCACAAGTACTCAGTACTGTCTCTAAAAGTTACACACAAACTAGCTCAGTTTTGAACAAGTCACAGGTTCAAAACTCATCCACTAATTGCCTGCCTCTATTGCGCAATCAAGGCTGGTCTAATGAGAGATCCAAGTTTGAATCTCACTGGCTCCAACTGCGCAATCATCATTGGAAATCTCCTCCAATGCTTGTGCAAAACTCATGCACAACTTTTGTCGCAACTAATAGCAAACTCACCCTTTCATCTACCTCTTCCACCGGTCTCCACTGAACTGTCCATGCACTGTAGTGAACTGATGTGTTCTTGAGTTGAATAATGAGTTAATAATTAGTGAATTAAATAATATTTAATTCACTCCACTCATTACTAGTTGATTAGCTAGTTAAACTAATCACAACTAGTTCAACTAAGTTAAACCGAACACAACTCCACCAACTCTCTCATCAACTCCACCAAACTCTGCCACTGAAGTCCTAACTGAAGTCAACCATGCATGAGCTCACCAAACCCCAAGGAATAGCGTAATTCCTTCTGTCAGATGCATGAGCCACATCCGTAGCTCCAACTGAAGTGCTGTAAGAGAATAAACTGAAGTTTGGAGTCCAAATATTATTAAGGGCTAATAATATTTGACTGACCTATTTTTAGACAGCCAGTCTAAAAATAGACTTCGACCTATAGGTCCAAAAAATAGAGTCCCATCTATTTTTACCAACATGACCAATACTCCAAGAATAACATACTGCACTCCCCGGACCATGCTCCATATGTCTAAAAATACACATAGTCTAAAAATAGACTTTGCGCCAAAAAGCCCAAGTGCCCACTTAGTGAAGGCGACTTCATTTCACTAAGCTCCATCATCTTGTTGCATTTTCAACACTTCTCAACAAGATATGGATTATCTGCAACCCCTATCCCCGCTCGTGGAATTCGAATTTGTTCTCGGTGAGCGCCTTCGTCGAATGTCGCATCCGATCTCGTGGGAACATATGAAAGTAACATGATTCTCCGCCGAACGCACACAATCTCCGACATGATGGTACCTGATTGTCGATGTGTTTGGATCTATCATGAAATACGTGATTAGCCGAGAGTTTATCGTCCGGTTATCACAATAAACCGCGCAGGCTCCAAGTGCGACCCGAACAATCCGACGAGGATCTTCCTCATCCAAATGGCCTCGCATGCAGCCAAGCTTGCTGCCATGTACTCGGCCTCTGCTGAACCGAGTGCCACGGATCTCTGCTTCCTGCGCCGTACCGTAAAACCGGCGCATCGACCCGTCGTCGAAAACTCCTCCGCATGTGTGCTCTTCCCGTCCGCGCTTCCCCGCCCAACTGCATCAGTGAAGCCAGAAAGCTTTGCTCCATCCTCCTGTCTGTACCATAGACCATATCCCGATGTGCCACTAAGATAACGCAATACATGCTTGCCTGCCTTCCAAAAGAGCTTAGTAGGCTTAACCATAGCTTGCGAAAGCTGGTTAACTGCATAGCATATATCGAGTCGTGTATTGACCAGATACATAAGAGACCCCACCAACTGTCGATAGACAGTGGCATCCACTACCTCCGCTGAAGTAGCATCCTCCTTCCTCCAACCACCAAGAAGAGGAGTGTCAACAGGCTTGTAGCCATTCATGTTGAACCTCTCCAGAATCTCCCGGGCATACTTGCCCTGAGAAACAAACAGTCCTCTAGTGCGCTGCCAAATCTCCAATCCCAGGAAATAATGAAGGAGGCCCAAGTCCTTCATCTCGAACTCTCTAGCAAGGTCCTCCTTGCATGAAAGTATCAACAGCTCATCACCCGTCAAAATCGCATCATCTACATACGCACAATGATCGCTACCTTCCCCTCCACCACAACTGCACAGTTAGGATCTCGCCTCTTGGAAAATCCCGATCTTGCGGAAATAACTGTCTATCCGTGTGTACCAAGCACGAGGTGCTCGCTTCAACCCATACAGTGCTCTCGTGAGTCTGCACACATGCGACTCATTGCTGAAGATCTCAAAACCTTCGGGCTGCTCTATGTACACCTCCTCCTCAATGACTCCGTTGAGGAACGCAATCTTCACATCCATCTGATGGATGTGCCACCCCATCTGCGCTGAGAGAGCTAGGATCGTCCGTATGGAAGAATACCATGTGACAAGTGCAAAGGTCTCCTCATAATTGATCCCCCATCCGTGAGAAGCCACTGCGACAAATCTCGCCTTGTACTTCTCCACACTCCCGTCGACTCGCCTACTTCACTTTGCAGATCCATCGCGAACCCACCACCGATTTCCTCCTGGGCCTTGGGACAATCTCCATGCACTGTTTCTGACGATCGAATCATATTCTTCGATCATGGCATCTACCCATGCGGGTTCCTCCACAACTTCCTCAAAAGAGGATGGCTCCGTCACGACACATTGACTCATAAGAGCCATGTATCCAGTGTACCGATCCGGTGACTGCCTCTGTCTGCGCTGTGTTGTAGGTGGTCCTACAACCTTCTCTGCATCTCGAGCCAGTCGCTCAGCTTCTGTAGTGCGCTTGCGCCCTCTGATGGTTAGCGCTGCATGGGTGGTATCTTCCACCTCCTGAACTTCCTCTTGTGGCTGATCCACATCCGGAAGCTCCTCCTTGGGAACTAATAGCTCCTCATCTGCATGCAAGTGTGGCTCCCTCTCAAGCGAACACTGCATGGCTTTCTCCTCCTGAAATTTGATATCCCGTCGCACAACAGTCTTGCGACTGTCTGGCAAATACACCCGATAGTTGTGAGGTGTATCACTGTACCCCACAAATATTCCAACTCCTCACGGATCCGCCTTCTTTCGCGCCCTTCATCAACATGCATGTAGACAGTGGAGCCAAAAATTCTCGTATGAGAAACACGTGCCTCGCGTAAAAACGCTCCTCCGGTGTACTCATGCCAAGAATCTTCAGAGGACACCCGTCAAGACATATACTCGTTGTATTGGTGTATGCTCTCACTTCATTGTGTGAAGGTAGGTCTTTATCATAACATCGCCCGTGCAAGACCCACGATCGTTCGTTTTTCTGCCTCACCCACCCCGTTTCCGCTCGTGGGTTATGGGGTGCGATGAGCTCTCTCCGAATCCCTTCTGCACTGCAAAAGTCTTTGAATTCAGCCGAGATGAATTCACCACCATTGTCACTCCTAAGAGCCTTCACATGCTTCCCCGATTCCTTCTCAACCAGTGCCTTGAATTCACATAACTTTGAAAATGTCTCGCTCTTCTTCTGCATGAAGAAGATCCAGCACTTCCGAGAGAAATCATCAACAAAGATCACATAGTACTTGTGCTTTGCTGTCGAAGCTACAGAGAAAGGACCACACACGTCTGTGTGAACTCTCTCAAGGATCGCGTGGCGCGACTATCCTTCTCGTGAAAGGTGGCTTTCACATACTTCCCCAAGGTACACCCCTTGCACTGATCTGACTGCGCAAGAGTGCCCTTAGGAAGCCCAGTAGAAATCTGCTGCAAAATCTTCAAAGCTCCATGGTGAAGGTGGCCCACCTCCCGTGCCACAGCGCTCGCCTCATCATCCCGGCTCACCACTTCCTCCCGCCTCTTGTATGCCATTAAGCCAGCCCATCTACTTGTGTCGGTACAAAGGTTCTCGATCAACCCTTTGTTCCCTTCCTGCCTCTCTGCTGTCTAGTCTTACTGCGCATGAAAGCTTTTCCTTCGCTGAAGACCACATCATAACCCTTATCCTCCAACATCGCTACTGAAATCAGGTTCTTCTTCAATCCAGGTACATGCATGACATCCTTTAAGACAAAGGGTTTACCAGACTCCCTCTGAAAGGAAATGGTACCGATACCGGTCGCACTGTATCTACCATCATCGCCCATCTTGATGTGCACTCCAAGATCTTTTTCCTCCAGATCTGAAAACAGATCTCGATCTCCGGTCATGTGAAATGACGCACCACTGTCCAAGAACCAAACTGATCCCACCACACTTGAAACCAAGCATGTGATCAGTGAAAAATCCAGTTCGAATTGAGAAGCCAATGCCTCTCCCGCTGCAGATCCAGCAGCCTTCTTATTTTTCTTCTTCTGCGGACAATTTGTGGCATAGTGTCCGTGTTGGTGACAGTGAAAACACTTCACCTTGGACATGTCTTGCTTCTTGCCTTTCGCACCAGACTGAGAAGCTTTCTTGCTCTTCCCTTTCTTTGCTTTGGCAGCCAAAGAGCAATTTTCTTCATCAGATACCTTTGATGAAGATCCGTCCCTGGTAGTCCTCCGTATCTCCTCTTGCATGAGATCCGCCCAAAGTCGTTCCCATCCCAGCAACTTCTCCCGACCATTGACACTATCTTGATATGCATGCCAACTTTTCAGAAGACCAAGGAGAGCCAGGTCCACCATATCCTCTTCTTCGACAGTCACCCCCACACTTCCCAGCTCATCTCTGCATTGAGTGAACTTCGTGAGGTATTTGGCGATACTGTCGCCTTTCTCCATCTTAATGTTTCTAAGCTTATCCTTGAGCGCCAGCTTCCTTTGGTCGCTCTTACTCTGGAATAGATCTGTCAACGCTTTCCACATCAAATATGGAGAAGCTTTTCCATGCAGGCTGGATACAATGTGATCCTTCACGCCCTCCAACAGAATCCTTTGACATTTCGCCATCTTCTTTTGCCAAGCCTCGACTTCAGCAGGATAAGTGGGCTTTTGGACATCCGTATCTACGAACTCCTTCAGTCCATTATCTTCTAATACTACCTCCATCCGATCTTTCCATGCAACATAATTCGAACTGCCTTCAAGGGCATATTCGAGTCGCAAACCGTTGAAAGACATTTTCAACTCTGGCACCAAGAAAACAAACTGCTGCAAAATTCGAATTCCAAACTCAAAAACTCAACTTCTTCTGGATCTGTGAGAAAAAATTATTTCTAGCACAGAGATCGACTGTAAGGGCATTTACTGGATATATCACCTTTCAGAGAAAGGATGGATCCAGAGGCTACCTGGCCCGTTACAGACTCTGTCTACCGAAATAATATTGTAATCACTGCAATAGATCCCGATGATTAATTCGCTCTGATACCATGTAGAAATTTGCTAAATAATGAAGATTTATCCACCGAGATTATCCTGATCACATACTAATTCGAATTCATATGCAACACATAACCTCTTCTACAATCAATCATCAATTTGCGGAAATAGAAATAGTCGCATGCGCACATAAACACAATATGTAATGGGGAAAGCTTATAGCTGAAAACCCCCAGCTATTTGTATATTATAATAGAAAAGAAACCTGTAACAATCTCAGTACAATACTCCTCACAAGTACTCAATACTGTCTCTAAAAGTTACACACAAACTAGCTCAGTTTTGAACAAGTCAAGGGTTCAAAACTCATCCACTAATTGCCTGCCTCTATTGCGCAATCAAGGCTGGTGTAATGAGAGATCCAAGTTTGAATCTCACTGGCTCCAACTGCACAATCATCATTGGCAATCTCCTCCAATGCTTGTGCAAATCTCATGCACAACTGCTGTCGCAACTAATAGCAAACTCACCCTTTCATCTACCTCTTCCACTGGTCTCCACTGAACTGTCCATGCACTATAGTGAACTGATGTGTTCTTGAGTTGAATAATGAGTTAATAATTAGTGATTAAATAATATTTAATTCACTCCACTCATTACTAGTTGATTAGCTAGTTAAACTAATCACAACTAGTTCAACTAAGTTAAACCGAACACAACTCCACCAACTGTCTCATCAACTCCACCAAATATCTGCATACCACGAGTCCCTATTTAGTCAACTGTATGACTCACCAAACCCCAGAATGGCGTGGTTACTTCTGGGTCCATGACCATCAATGTAAGCTCCAGCGAAGTGTTGTAAAGATGGCCAGAGTTTATAGTCCAAATATTATTAAGAGCTAATAATATTTGACTGTTCTATTTTTAGCTCGACAGTCTAAAAATAGAAACTGCCCAATGTCTAAAAATAGGGGTCCATCTATTTTTACCAACTCGACCAATCATCCATAAATAGCATCCTGCAACTCATAGACCATGCTCCATATGTCTAAAAATAGACATAGTCTAAAAATAGACTTTGCGCCAAAAATAGCCTGCGGGCCCACTTAGTGAAGGCGACTTCATTTCACTAAGCTCCATCATCTTGTTACATTTTCAACAAGACATAGGCAGAGGTGACAGCATAACCCATGTGGAGAGGGGACCATCCCTGCAACCACCTATAGGGGGAGCACCCTTCGCACCGACAGGAGGGGTCCTTGCGTCCTTATGTGGCGTTCCCAAATTCTTGATGTTGAGGATCAAAGGCACAATGCAGGGGCAGCATGTCTCAGTTTTGGTAGATAATGGGGCCACCCACAATTTTATCGACACACAGATGGTTCAGAGGCAGGATATCACTACTGAGGAGTTTGAGGGATTCTCATTTCTTGTGTCGGGGGATAGGACCATGCAGTGTACGCAATATGTCCCCGCCTTGAGAGTGACCATGGGGAATTATTCAATGACAGATCATTTCTTTGTGGTGGATGTACCAAACACCAATGTGGTGATGTGGCTCTATTCTCTTGGACGAGTCACTACAAATTGGAGTACGTTGGAGATGGAGTTTATGGTGTCGGATGGAAAATTAGTTGTTCTTCGGGGAATTTAATCTTACCCTCCATCAATTTCATCACACAAGATGGAGGCCGAGCTGAGGCATGGTGACATTGAGTGGGCAGTTGAGTTGAGGATTTTTGAGGCTGGGAGTTAGCCCAAGCCACCACACCCCGACATACAGGCCATCCTAGATAGTACCCAGTAGTGCTTTGAGACATACCACCAGGGAAACCACTACACTGGGGGTTTCAACATACGATTGAGCTGGAGTCGGGGGTACAGGCAGTTATTACCACCCCATATAGGCATCCCAAGGTCTACATGGATGAGATTAAGTGAGCCATTCAGGAGCTACTAGAACTTGGGCTCATTAGGCCTAGCTCTAGCCCCTTCGCCTCATCAGTTGTCCTGGTGAAGAAGAGGGATGGGACGTGATGCATGTGCATAGATTATAGGGCACTCAACAAAAAGAACCTGAAGAACTGCTAGCCCATTCCACGCATAGATGAGTTGATCGATGAGTTGAGGGGAGCCAAGTACTTCTCCAAAATAGACTTGTGTTCGGGGTAAGACCAAATCAGAGTGAGGGATCAGGACATCCCCAAGACGGCCTTTAGATGTCACTATGGGCACTTTGAGTTTCTGGTTATGCCTTTTGGGCAACTGCGCAAGTTTGTATTGGTATTTTTCGACGACATTTTGATCTATAGTAGGACCTGGGAGGAGCATTTACAGCACTTGGAGGTGGTGTTGCATATTTTAGAGGATCAGCAGTTCTATGCCAAACTATCCAAGTGTGAGTTCGGGTTGAGAAAGTTGCTCTATTTCGGACATATTATTAGGGAGGATGGTGTGAGGGTAGATGAGGAGAAGATTAGGACCATCCGGGATTGGCCAGTGCCTCGAAATGTGACTGAGTTGAGGGGATCCATGGGCATATGCACCTATTATAGGAAGTTCGTGAAGGGCTTCTTACAGTTGGCAGCTCCCCTCACTGATTTAACTAAGAAGGGTGCCTTCGCATGGACAGATAGAGCACATGGAACATTTGAACACCTCAGGGAGGTGATGAGCAGTTGTCCGATGATATCCCTCCCCAATTTCACCTCTCCATTCACCTTGGAGTGCGATGCATCAAGTGAAAGCATTAGTGTTGATTTTTGTAGCATCAGAAAGTGATCTAAGTCTCAATTTTGGTGAGGAGGCTTAGACACCAGTATTCCAAAGAACCCAGAAACCATTTGTGGAAATTCCACTCGGTTCATGTTTATTAAAATAATTAATTATTTTAATGGAGACCCTAAGTCTAAACATAGGGAAATTAAATAATTAATGGGTATTAATGAAACAGAGTGTGCATCTTCTAGAGAACGAAGATCAAGTCAAGTTTTAATCTTAGTCATTGATTAGACTTCTAATCTGGGTCGTTGATTCATCAACGAGAAGATTATAAAAGAAGGCTTGAGGGTCATTTGAAAAGGAAGCCGAGCAAACATTCAACAACCTGAGGGGAGTCGATTCTAAAGGAAGAGAATTCGATTTCAAAGGGAGATTTGCAGGGCGGAGGAAGGATAGGGCATCAACAATGTCAGGGCTTAAGGAAAGGACGCAGAAGGGCAGAGAGGCAGCACTTAGGAACAGAGCAGAGGCCTCACTCAATAGTGACGCAATCTCACGCTGGCTCTGCGCAGAGAGATACGCAGGAGTGACGTAGAGTGACGCAGGGAGGGCCAGTGAGTCCCTCAAGTGTGGGGAATTCTCTGCAGGTCCGGAGAAAATTTATCTTAGGTGTATCTCAAGACGTTTCTCAGTTATTTCTACTAGTCTTTTCTTGTAAAGAATTCCTGCTGAAGATTAATATATAAACCCTCATCTGCTGCATCGGTTTTCCCACATCGGTTTTTTTCGGGGACAATTGTCCAAAAATAACTGTCATTGTGATTGGTTCTTGTGCTTGCATTTTGCTGTTCTTTTCTCTATATGTACTTGAGTGATAACTGCAGTATTATTTATTTCGAAACTTACTATAAGGGTTTTCGTAAATAACTGATTGTGGAAATAAGTAGGAGAAATAAATCTATAACTGCAGTAGAAATTTAGAATTGAATTTTTCACATGGTATCAGAGCTGAGTTGAGTGACAGGATTGGAGACTCTGCGATAAGAACAAAGTCTAGAAGCTATTGCAGTAGCAACTCGAAAGGGTTCACGTAGCTCTCCAGAGAAAAGGGAAAGCATGGAAGAATAGAGGGACCATGACATCTCTGTATTGGCCTCCAGACTGGAAGAAGAATTTTCTTGCGTATTAAGCTCTGCTTCTCCAGATGTCTGGTATATTGATAGTGGAGCTTTTGCACATATGACGGCGTGAAAAATCCTAAATCTGGATTCCTACTGCAACAAATATGAATTGCTTCTCCTATTATTTTTCATAATTATTTCATTACAATGAAATATCAAAGTAATTACTGAAGTAATCTACACAAATAATGTTTCGTAATAAATCTAAGTGCTGAAACAAACTGAACAAAATACAATGAAAATCATCCACATTTGACACAGTTATTTTTGGACTAAGTCCCCAGAAAAACCCAACTCAGGAAAACCGGTGCAACAAATCTGAGGGTTTTGTATTATTAAGCAGTTGAATCTTGAGTACAACTAGGGTGCCAATATCCGGCTCACCCTTTAGAGAAAATCTAGGCAACAGAAGAAATGTGAGGTATACCTCACTCTGCAAATCCCTGGTTGATCTAAACAGCGCTGGTGAAGCCCCTCTCTGCCTCTACGTGATGCCTACGTTGCAACTGCGTAAGCCTGCATGGGCAAGCTGAAGAACTACGTCACCTCTCCTCTGCAAATGTTCAAGGTTGATCTGAAACTAAGTTTTGGCCCTCCTAGCTCAGAAACCCTAGCTTCCAGCTATCTCTCGACTGATCACAAAAGACACTGCGTCACTTCTGCATGATTCCCTTCAGGAACTGCATCACCCCTCCAGGTGACTACACTACCTCTCTCTGTGTCACTGCAGCCTCTCTCTGAAATGTACTCCTGGTCCTCCTGACCAGTTACTGCATCTGCCCCTCTCTGAGACTAATCACTGAATCAAATCACTTAGCAAACCCAGCCCTAGTGATTCAATCTTGATCAAAAAGTTGTGTCTCTCTCACAAGCTCGAAAATGCCAAATGCTCAATGTGTTTTCCATAGGCCCCTCACCCTCCTCCTTATATTCTTCCGTTGACCCTTCAACAGCCAAGATTAAAACATAATCAAGGGCTAAGATTAACTTGGAGTTGATCCATGACTTTATCTAGAAGATTCACACTTAGTTTAATTAATACCCTTTAATTAATCAGTTTCCCTAAGTTTATACTTAGGAAAACATTAAAAAACGATTAATTATTTTAATTAAACCATCTCTAAGTGGAATTTTCCAAAATCCTTTCTGGGTATTATGGAATACATGTGTCTTAGCCTGTATACAAAATTAAAAGGCTAGAGCACATACGATGCTACCATAAATCAACAGACGAGAGTACGAGAATGCTTCTCAAGCTACCAGGAAGAGCAGATGAATTTTCAGATCACCATGGGAAATAAGGCGAAGTGTACCCCTGTTGGGAGAGGTACCGTAGTGTTTCAAACTGAAGCTAGAAATAAGCTTCGAGCCACCAATGTGCTGCATGTGCCTGGTTTTGGGATGAACATACTCTCAGTGTCTCAGCTACAAAACAAGGGATATGATGTCTACTTCATTGGTAAAAGAGTATATGTCAAACACTCGAGTTGGAAGAAGAAGGCACAAATCAGAGTCAGGAGCAATAAACTGTATAATTTGCAGCTCGAATCTCTAATAGCACTAATAGACAACTGTAATGAGAAGGGTTTGAGTGAGCTATGGCACAGGAGAATAGGGCACTTACACCATGGGGCGTTGAGAATTTTCAAGAAGACCATCACAGGAGTTCCAGATTTGAGCACCAAATGAGATGACATTTGCAGAGGGTGCATACTAGGGAAGTACGCCAAGGCAGCCTACACCAGGAGCAGAAATAGGGCTAAGAGTGTGTTGGGATTGATACACTCAGACATCCGCAGACCAATGTCCACTAGAGCTCTCAGTGGTGCCGAGTATTTCGTCACCTTCATTGATGACCATTCCAGGAAAACTTGGATCTACTTTCTGAAGACCAAGGAAAATCCAGGAAAATCCCGAGAGATGCCTTCAGCAACGCAATCTGAAGATGAACCACTAGTCCAGCCACTACGACCAGCAGAGGATAGCCCGAGAGCTTCTCCAAGGCAGAAGGATCCGAGGGATTCATCTCCAGAAGATTTGCAGGAGGAGGAGCAGGTAGAGCCACGCACTATCAATGGTAGGACGAGTAGGGAATTACTACGAATTTTGAGGGATGCGTAGGATTTTGTCTGAGCCCCCAGAAATGAGAAGAGGTAGCGCAGGCTACCAGACAGATACCAAGCCTTGGTAGCCCAGGTTGGGGAACCCTCTAATTTTCAGGAGGCAGCTCAACATCAAGTGTGGGTTGATGCAATGGTGGAAGAGTACAGTTCCATCATGACAAATAATGTCTAGGAGGTGGTTCCTAGGCCTCAGGACAGATCAGTTGTGGGTTCGAGATGGATCTACAAGATCAAATATGCTGCAGATGGCAGTGTAGAAAAATTTGAAGTCAGGTTTGTGGCAAAGGGGTATGCTCAGAAGGAAGGGATAGACTATGAAGAGACCTTCGCCCCAGTTTCGAGATATACTTGTATTAGATCCATGATATCCCTTGTTGCGCAGATGGGATGGGAGATTCACCAGATGGACGTCAAGACTGCATTCTTGAATGGGGTGATAGAAGAAGAAGTATATATTGAACAACCAAAGGGCTTTGAGACGCATGAGCAAAAGACTCATGTGTGTAGGCTTAAGAAAGCCTTGTATGGACTTAATCAAGCCCCTAGAGCTTGGTATGGTTGAATTGATGTCTACTTGAAAAAGATGGGATTCGTCAAGAGTGACGCAAATCCTAATCTCTACTATTTGAGAGTAGGGGATGAGCCTCTGATACTGGTGTTGTACGTAGATGATATATTCCTAACAAGATCATCTTAGCTCATCAAGGACTGCAAGGAGAATTTGGCATGAAGGATCTGTTGGACATTGGTTTCAACGCTCCCCGTGTGTTTCGCAACATGGACTAACCGCCTCTCGTAGATCCTAACTCTGGCGATTGTAGCGGAGACTAACACCTGCAGGTTTTGGTCTAACGACAATTGTGATTCCAACAAGTGGTATCAGAGCTACAGGTCTCGAGTTCGAAACTCACCCAGCTCACGTTGGGGAGGAGATTGTTGGACATTGGGTTCAACGCTTCCCGTGTGTTTCGCGACATGGACTAACCGCCTCTCGTAGATCCTAACTCTGGTGATTGTAGCAAAGACTAACGCCTGCGGGTTTTGGTCTAACGGCAATCGTGATTCCAACAGGATCTGGGGCTGATGCATTATTTTCTGGGGTTGGAAGTTTGGCAGCAGAAGGGTGAGATCTTCCTTGGTCAAGGGAGATATGCTATAGAAATCTTGAAGAGGTTCAAGATGGAAGACTGTAGAACCATGGCTACACCAATGATCACCAACTGGAAGAAGATTGATACTTCTGAAGATGATGAGGTTGATCCTACCTTGTATAGGCAGTTCATAGGCTCCCTGATGTATCTGGTCAATACTAGGCCAAACCTCTGTTATGCTGTCAACACCCTCAGTCAGTTCATGGTGGAACAAAGGAGGGCACATTGGGTAGCAACCAAGCATGTTCTCAGATATCTGCAGGGAACAGTCGAGCTTGGATTGAGATACACACATGACAATGACATCAGATTGAGCGGGTTCGCTGACACAAATTGGGCTGGAAGCCTAGTAGATCGGAAGAGTACCAGTGGGTATTGCTTCAGCGTTGGATCAGGAATGACTTCCTGGTGTAGCAGGAAATAGAAATCCATGGCTCTGAGCTCAACTAAGGCGGAATATATGGCAGCAAGCACGACTTCGTGTGAAGCCATATGGCTTAGGAAGCTGCCTGTGAATCTACTCAAGAAAAATATGGAAGCGACCTACATTCTATGTGATAATCAGAGTTGCATCAAGCTCTCTGAAAATCCTGTGTTTCATGATCAGTCGAATCACATTGACATCTGGTGTGGTTGTGGATTGGTTGACTAAATATGCACATTTCTTTGCTATTCCAACCCGATATTCAGCTTCACAGGTAGTCGAGTTGTTCTTTAGAGAGGTTTTCTGTCTGCATGGCCTTCCCAAGACCATAGTCAATGACAGGGAAAGCCATTTCATGGTGGCGTTTTGGCAAGAGCTTTTCAAACTAGTGGGCACTGAGCTCACTCCTAGTACCAATTATCACCCTCAAACGGACAAGCAAACCAAGATAGTCAACAAATGGTTGGAGAGGTACCTATGGAAATACGTGACAGGACAACGACGTGCTTGGATGAAGTGGCTACATTTGGGGGAGTACTGCTACAACACTACCTACCACATGTCCATCGATATGTCATATTTTCGTGCTTTGTATGGATATGATCCATTATCTTTTGTTGACCTTGTTTTTGGAGACAGTAAGGTCCCAAGGGCCAAGGATTGGATTCAAAAGAGCCAAAACATTCTTCGAGCCCTCAAACAAAAATTGCAGACCACCCACAATCAACATAAGGTGTATGTAGATAGGCATAGAGTTGAAAGGCACTTTGAGGTGGGGGACTTAGTTTTTTTACGCCTTCAACCATATAGGCAGTCAACACTAAAGTAGAAGGGGGCAGCAAAACTACAGCCACGCTTTTATGGGCCTTACAGGGTGATTAGGCGGATTGGAGAGGTGGCTTATGAGTTGGAGCTTCCACCAGGAAGCAAGGTCCATAATGTCTTCCACGTCTCGTGCCTCAAGAAGGTGTTGGGCCAACATGTGACAACTGCTACAGAGCTACCCCCGCTTGATGATGAGGGACACTTAGTGTTGGAGCCGGAAGCCCTCTTGGAGACTAGAGAGAGGAGGTTGAGGAGCAGAGCCATCAAGGAGTATTTGGTACGCTAGAAGAACTTACCGGATGAAGATGCTACTTGGGAGAGTGAGCACATACTTCAACATTCGGCATTGTAGTTGCTTGGGGACAAGAAATATTTGGGAGGGGAGGACTGTCATGTCCCTTCCTAAAATTAATTTTTGCTCAAGAGGATTCACAATTTTGCATTTTTGACTAATGTGGGGGACCCACAAATTTTTGGGCGAACAATACTTAGGAGAGGAGATCGAATGACTTGGATGGTGGTGTGTGGGGGCGACCCCTCATGAAGTACGCATTCCTTTGGAGGGAAATCAAATTGCCAAGGTGGGAAATTGAAATGCTTGAAGGAGGGACCCACATGGAGAGACAAGTCAAAATTATAAATAAGATGGGCATGGCAGCTATTGGGATCTTTTGTCAACCTAACTATTCTCTTGTTGCTCAAGTTGTTTAGCTGGGTCACATTGTTGTTTAGCATTGAGCTTTCCATGGGGAGAGCTCACCCCTCTTTAGATGGACTTCGAGTTCCACCCTAGGAAGAGCAATTTGATGCTACGTTGGAGGGAGATTTGTGGAGTTGTGGGAGCAAGGTTCAGCCATTCCACTCAGCCAATTCGTGCTCCAGGAGGACGAAGGAGGGGAATGCGTGCCAATCATTTCAGCTATTTACAAGGGGGTGTTTGCCGGAAGAAATTCAGCGTAGCTGCTCCAGGGGTAGGCCAAGCCTTGTGTGGAGTTTTGGGGTCAGAGGTTGCAATGTTGGGGAAGAACGAAATTGTCTTCTCCAAGGCCTGCGCGGGAGGTCAATTCTGGGCACACGTAGGAAGCACAGGGAAGGATTTGTGGAGCTAGGTTATGTAGGGGAGTTGAGGAAGTCATCCGGGGAGGTTAAGCTTAGCATTTTGGAGGAATTGGAGAGTTGCTACATTGAATTCTCAGACAGGCCATATTTTCTAGCCATTTGGGGAGGACGTGGTAATTGGGGGCCAATTTTGGGGGTCAAAACTAGACCAAACCCTTTCTAGGTTTTGGTGGGTTTGTCGAGAGGAACCTGGGCCTAATTTTTCAGAATTTTTTGAGCACTAGAGGAGAGTCTTTCCGCGGTTTCTTTCCAGAAGACAAAGCAGATTTCCAAGGGCAGCGCAAGGCATATTTGGGGCAGCTCATTCCCACATTTGGGCGTTGTATTTTCGTACCTGGGGCTTGTCTAGCTTGCCATTGTGGCAAGCCCAGGTGCACTCTTTTCATACCCCATTGTACTATTGCTCCATATCTATAATAAAATGGCTCAGCTAGATGGTGTTTTTGGAAATTTTCTAGGTGTCTAATTGTATTTCTGAATTTTGTGAATGCATGTCAGTTTTTGCTTTGCTTATCACTGTATTTCCTAGTTAGGAATATTACAGATATTATTGTAAAAATTTACTGCAAAACTTAATTTTTTTTTCCAAAAATAAAGGTACTAATATTTTGTATCTTTTATGAAGAAAATGATTTCATTGATTTCTTAATCTCCTCTATATTTGCATCATGCAATATCATGAGAGTTATTTATTGGCACTAGAATGTGGTGGACATTCATTACATAATTACTTTGTCTAAGTGTTTTCTTTCCTTTTATATTCTGGGATTCACATACCCTTTTGTATGCTTATGCATTTAATTTAAGGGTTATAAGGTGATTGATTTGATTGTCACAACAACATAGGTAGAAGAGCTACAAGCAGGATATCACGATAAATCATAGCACCAACATTTAGATCCTCTTGTACTCGTGTTAATTAATAAATGCATTTATTTCTTGGATATTCTGACATTATAATTTGGATAAAGTGTAGATGTGGCAGGTGAGTTGAGCCATAGATTAGTGAGCTGGAAAATATGAATTTCAATGACATAAAAAGAAACCTATGAATGTCAAGTGGTGTTGATCATGCAAGTTTTGGCTGAATGGGAGGCTTATTGATGGCCATATTCTACTACCTCACTTGAGGAGTCTAGTAAAAAGATTTATTAAGTCACCATCCATATAACTTGAGTAGGTGCATCCCACAACGTTTCAAGGATAGGGAGCCCAATCAATCATTTTCATAAGATAGATCCAAAAAAAAAATGGCTCTCTCCTATTACAACCCAAACACTCACTTCATTGTGATAAAGCCCTAAAGCACAAGACCATGGAGGAATTAAATAAGGCTACCCATTGTCACCCCAATAGATCCTTCTCTCACTTTAGGTTGGTTCGCCTCTAGCACAAGAGGGGTCCCTAAGAATGTATATGATTAATTTTTAGAAGAGATGGATGGGTGAACCAAGACTAGTTCCTATCCAAATTATGCAAATGGAGTCTAAATGATCAAACATAGAGGGTGGTTTTTCTTGTGAAATAAGGATAGACAAGGGTTGGGATAGCAAGCTACTTCTATCCTTGATTTGATTTCTATTATCGCTCAGATTCTCCCTAGAGAAAAAATCCCAACCTCACTAGGTGGAGAACCTAAGGACACTAATAGGCAAGCCACCCACCGTCACCTCGAGCCTTGCCCCTCACTTCTAGTTTTTGGATGTGTGGTTTTCCTAATATAAGGAGGGTTTCCATACGTTTGATTCTAATTCTATGTTTGTCGTTGGGTATGAGTGATAGCATGAATTAGATTAGATGTTGATGTTTCCCTAAGGTCATGGTATGAGGATGACTTGTTTATTGATTATTTCACGCAAAACATCAATCAATAAAATTTGCAGCGCAAATAAAGATACATTCCTTTCAAACCCATGATTTAAAAAAGTAAATGTTTGTTCGAGTGGTGCAAGTCAGCAGTATGTTTTTCTTCTGAGCAAGAAATGACTCAGATAACGGGTGTGCCTAGTGTTGCAACCCTTAAATATATCGAAGCAAGGCTAGTACGAGGGAATAATCTTCCCGAACGTTGGTGCATTATAATAGCCGTGAGTGAATGGTTGGCTTCGAGATTTTCCCTGGGTTGACTTCCAATATACACAAGGTACGTCAAAGTGATATATGTGTTTAGTTTTATCTAATGTGATACTACACAAATGGGTACCAACAGGAGTAAACTACACCTTCAACAAGGCGAACCTTAAGCTCAATGAGCAGTCTCTTGAAGTCACAAGTTTACGCTGCATGTATGAGTTCTAAACCATAGTTTTAGTGGCTTAACGACCGATCCTGATGTTATTTATAGATGTTCAAACACATCTCTACCCTAAATTACTAAGGGAATTTCTTGCTCAAAAGGTATGGACCATTTGAAATGAATTTGTCACCGCTCTCAAGGTTAACTTAATGGTTAAATGACAATCAATATGACGATGATATATATTTTAAGCTTCATAACCATATGTATGACACAAAAGAATAATTTTTCCATTGCAAATGATTTCAGTCCAATTCATGAACTCGAGAAATTCATATTGTTAAGAGAGCCACATACACACACACACACACACACATATATATAACCCTTCACCAGAAATCATTAACAAGCACTAAATGGACGAGAACTATCAAGTACTAATGTGGGATATATGGACGAGAACTATTTGACCTTCAATGAAGATGAAATTACGAAAAAATTATGCTTATTTATATTGCCTGAAAATGTGAAATAAACCAAAATTATAAGCAAAGATATCATGCGTTTCACTATTATGCCAAGGATGACTTCTCTCAAGGGTTTTTTTTTTCAATTAAATTTTAGAACCCTAAATGAGAACGAATATCAATCCCTAAAAGGAAAGTCATTTCCAGGTTTGACAACTTTGCATAAATCTTGGCTATAATTCAATCCTTTGCATGGAATATGTAACACGTGAAATAAATGGGCAAGTTTCTTGATGGCTTGGTCGTAGAACCATTTAGATGGAAGGCTAAATCAAATTGTGTGTAAGGAAGTCGATATGTGAGAAAAGGAGAAGTCGATGTGTGGTCTGCATGCTCTAAATTTGTGCCCATATTAGAGTCAAGAGGAGAATACCGTGCGGGGGGTCCTGCATTAGTGAACTCGGCCTGGAAACAACCCCAAAATTTACCTTGTTTCCTTTGCACAGGGCGTGTATTTGCAGTGATTTTCGAAGGGGGGTTTGGCTCGAGCTGGCTTGAGTTGAGTTTGTAAGGTGGCTCAGATGCGCGTCGCGGGATGAGGGCTTAATTGTTTGTTGTGTGGAGCATCTGAAGCCTTTTGTGGTGAGGAGGGATCGATGAGAGGTGCCAGACGGCAAGGATGGGGCCGCGGATAGACTCAGGGAGTCGATATCTCTAAGCATAAAGCTCTGGTATGGTATCTCGGCCGCGTAGTGGAGTTGGGCCGGATAGTCGGGAAGAAGGATGGATTTGGGAGCTAAAACCTCATTCGTGTGAGAGGTTGAGGCCACGGAAAGTCTCAGGAGGAGCAGACCGAGAGGGGTTTTACGCTAAGAAGTGTGGGCTCGATGCTGGTGCTCAGCCGATGGCATGGATACCACGGAGGATCCAATGGGGTCAAGCATCTTGATGCCCCCTGACTATTGTTTTATTAATTTTTTTTAATTATGTTTCTCTGTTTATATATATATATATATATATATAGGTTGAATTACCAAAATTTCCAACTATAATTTTTTTTGAGTTTTTAATTTTTTTATCTAATCTTAGATCAATACTTGATTTAAAAATTAAGTCCACGTCTTGGACATGACCAAAATTTAGTCCACCTCTTGAACATGACCATAATGTAGCCTGCTAAAATTACCAAAAATAAATAAATTCTAATCTATTAAGCAAAAAATAAAAATAAAAATATAAGATCCAAACAAAATTTATTCAAATCTAAAATTAGTGTTTTACTTGTGACTAAAATTTAAGTTCTATCTAGTTCTAATTCAATCAAACCCTAAAAATTTTAATGATTTGAAAAAAAAAAAATTAGCATACAAAATTCGGATGTTAAACAAAGAGCTATTGTGGCACCATTGTTCTTGCCTTCCTTAGGGTAATGATGTAGTGAATCCCTCCCATGCAATCATATGGAACGAAAATTGTCAATCTAAAACACAAAAAAAAATTGAATTGATAATTTAACCAGATCAGAAAAAGAAAAAAACATTGCATAAATAGAATATGGATATTTAGAAAAAAACTGAGATATTTTTCTGGAGTATTAAAAAAAAAACTCTATCTAAGCAAAAAAAAATTTACACAAATTTATTTTTGTTGATGAAGCCACTTGAAAGAAATATTTCCTAAACACTTAGAAAAAAAAACAACCATGTTGGATTACTAGTAAAATAACATTTTATAATTTCCCAAAGATTTTGTCCAAATGAGGTAGAGTGCCCTACTTGTATAGAACAAAGAGACCTCTAATCCATGAGTTACAATTTCACATGCTCCCAAAAACCATGAGAGAATACATGTGGTCTCTAATAAAAAAATAATAGTTTACTCCCTTTCTAAAAGATGGATTTTGGTCAAAAAATAATAGAATACTCTAACAATTTATAGAAGATCAATTTAAATAATAAAGCGGTCAAAACACTTTTGAAACTTTTAGAACTCTAGTAATTGGAGCTAGTTGTGTTCATTTGACCAACTAGTCACTTTTGCATCATATTTTCTTCATCTTTCTATTTTTCTTTTATATGTGCACATGGGTGAGGAAAATTTCTCATGTGTGTACTAGAAAAACTCCGTACATTAGAAATAATGTTCCAAATAATGCCGATGTAGACCATTGAAGATAATGAAGCACCATGTAGTTACCCACGTTGGTTGATATGATTGACAATGTCTAGTTCCACACCTTCAACAACACATCCAACTTCAACTAATGGTTAGACATCAACATAAATAAGATTAAATAATCACAAGTAACTTAGTCAATGTTACCAATTTACTCAAAGAACTAAAGGGACAACCTTACCTCTGTTACACAAGTCTCTAGGCTAAAACACAAATTATTTCCCGAATACTCTAAGTTAAAGAGGTGGATGATATTATTATTTTTATAGAAAGGGGTGTAAGTATAAGAGATGGATTAACTTCCTTCCAAAGTCATAGATAGTGCCAAGAGTGTAATTTTGATCCAACTAACTGATTAAATTGTGGCTAGGAGTCTTCATTGTTTGTAAAGCCTTGTGAAAGAGGCCCTTTACTACTTTGGCCTACACACACTTCCCCTTCTTTTATTTTATTATTATTATTTTTTAATATTTTGCTTTTTCTAAGCCCCCTTCTTTAGATAGGCATTCTTCTCTTAGGAATTTTGTGTGCGGGTCCGGGGGGAGGAAGAATGATGAAGTAGTTTTTTCTCTTAATTTTATATTGATCTTCACCTCTTTAGCTTTGTATATGACTTGTCTTTACTTTTTGAGGGTTGCATTTTGTTTTTAACTCTCTTGACGACCCTCTTTTGGATGATCTTTGACAATTTAACCATAGGTTTGGGGAATTTTGTCTCTTATGCATGAGACAAAAAGTGAAAAGTGTTTAATGGAAAGTGTCAAGTATGGATAGGACATGACCACGTTACCCAACCTGATTTCTCAATATGACCTAGTGGTCTAGCTTAATGGAACACTTATCCAAAATTGCTTATGTGCCAAGTGGTTAGAAATAGTAACAAGTTAACATCTTTACTAAGTTAAAAGTGGTAAAAAATCCATCTAATGTTGAAATCTACCCAAAAAGATGAAACCTTAGCATCACATTCAAATAAGAAAGTTAAGCAATGGAACCATACTAACCACTAATCGAAGCAGCATGAAATATCATCTAGCACATATAAGATCAAGGGCATGAAAAGTGATACGCCATTGTGAATGATTGATGAGAACAAGAAAGTAATTGATGAATGGAGAACAGCAGGTCCGCACTGATAAGATAATTTCATCCAAGCAACAACAAGTCCAACCAAGTGTATCTTTATGGGCGTTTCATGAAGGGAAAAACTATCTACAAACGTAGAAATTGTTAGGAGGAATGCTAATGGAGAACCTCTAACACTTCATGAAGGTGTTCCTATCAATGGAAAATGTAACTTTGCAACAAACTCTAATTAATATGGATGGTACAAGATTAACAATCCCAGCCATAAACACGAAGATATTTATGAAAGAAATGACTTATAATCATATTACTTTGAAAGGGAAAAGTATTACCCAAGAATTAGCCCTTCATAACATATCTCTTTACAATTATTTCCAGAATTATATTCAACACTAATTCAAAAAATTAGTATGGTACCTTACATAAGAAGAACCATTCACTTCATATTTCCAAAACAAGATTTTCAACTAAGCTCACAGGGGATTCCCTAAATCCAACTATGCCAATAATGGCCTGAGAAAATCCTTATATATATATAATTCA
>JAXQQM020071070.1:0-85694 GCA_034641835.2 Pinus albicaulis | reverse complement strand
TCAGGTTCATTATGATAGAAAACAAGGTCTGTACATGCCCTATGATGAAAAAAGAGATGAGGATGAAAGTTATTATCAAGACATGGAAAATTTTATCATAGAGCCACAAAAGGAATATGACCTTAGAAGTAAAACCAATCAAGAGACTCCCAAAACCAAAACCTCTGATAAATCTTCACAAAAAAGCACTGTAAACAAACCCAAAGTTGTCAAACAGAAGGACAAAATAGTGGCTGGAAATTCTGATAAAGGTAAAGAGAAAGGCACTCAAAACAATCAAAAACAGAGTGCAGACCTTACTAGTGTTAGAATTTCAGCTAATACTCCTGTTAAAACAATTTTGTCAAATGTAAATAGAACAAATCAGAAAACATATTTTGCTGACAGAGTGGCAGTTAATAAGGCTGAGACAAGTACTTCAAAGAATCAGATTCCTTTTAGTTTGGAGCAGGAAATTTCAAAAATTAAAATCTATGTTCCTCTTACTGAGTTAGCTGCCCAGAATGTATATAGATCTCAAATTTTAAAGGCTTTTAACATATAAGAGAATAATGATACAGTCAATCTTAACGATGACCAGCCTGAGCTTATTTTTGGTCCAAAGATTGAAGGTAGATATCAAGAGGGACCTGTTCCTCCTTTTTATGTAAGTTTAAACGTTCATGACAATATTTTGCACAACATTATGCATGATTCACGGGCCTCTCATAATTTAATTCCCAAAGCTATGATGGAGAGCCTGGGTCTAGAAATCATTAGACCTTATAAATACCTTTACTCCTTTGAATCGAGTAGAGTAAAATGTTTAGGATTAATCAAAGACCTCTGCGTTAACTTAGTGCAGATCCCAGCCAAATGTTTAGTCATGGATATTGTTGTGGCTGATGTGCCCTCAAAGTATGGTATGCTATTATCTAGGTCTTGGGGAGCTAAATTACAAGGGACTATGCAGCTGGACATGACGTATGCGACCATCCCTATTTTCAATCAGACAAGAAGACTTTACAGGGAGTCTCATATCCAATATATGGTTACTAGCCAAGATAGACCACAAAACTCTCCTCTGTATTCTGTAAATACCGGCCTTGATTATTTTATCATGTTTAACGAAGAAATATTCAGTGAACAAGTCACTTTAACTGAATTAATGGCCAATAGAGAAGAGTATCAAAACAGTTTGCTGGACCCATAAACTACAGCAAACCAAACACGGGTCTTGAACTACAAATCATGTGTCCATCTCTTTTTAACCTTGATATTCAAGTAAGCATTCCTCGACTTAACGAAAAAAATGAGGAATCAAAACAAATTCAACAAAGTGCTGATATTCAACAATAATCCGAAAGCACTACGGTTGAAGAGGACAGTAACCAAGATGAACTTGAAACTAGTCCCCTGTGGAGTATGAACTTTGACGAGTCAAGCACTAGAAGCAATGCTGGTGTAGGTGTTTGGATTCGTAACACTGAAAACAACCACATAGAAAGCCTTTCCTGTAGATTAAACTTTCAGTGTTCGAATAACATAGCAGAATATGAATCCCTTCTTTTAGGCTTACATTTGTTGAAAACGTTAGGAGCCAAAAGAATTAAAGTGCATGGGGATGCAGAATTAATCATTAGGCAGGTCAACGGGGAATACAACGCTAATCACCCCAGACTTAGGGCCTATCTAAACGATGTCATGGATCTTTTGAAAACTTTTGAGGAATCCCAATTGATTTTTGCCCAAGAAGAAATAATAACATGGCCCATAGTTTGGCCTTTGCTGCCAGAACAAGATTAACGCCATATGAAAGCAAATAATGTACAACTCAAATTAAATTTAGACCAGTTGTTCCTGATAACAAAAATCATTGGCAAGTGTTCGACGAAGACAAACAAATAGAAGACTTCATGCAATTCAGAAATGAATTTGAACTACCCAGTTCGGATTCAAACTATGAAGCAGACTGCCCTAATGAAGAAAATTTTCTTGGTGAAAAAGAAGAGTCTCCAGAGATCACTGATGTAAACCTGTTATCTAGCAAACTTAAAAAAAAAATAGATATGATTGCAGAGTTATAAATAGAGGATTTATAAACCCTGCAGTCAAAATATCAAAGTTTGCAAAAGGGTCTGGCCCCTTTAGAAGAGTTGTTTTATTTCAACGATGTGGCCAAGAAGCCAAAACTGGAGCCTGTAGAGACTGAAGTTGAAGAGTGTAATATAGGCAGTGAACTAAAACAAATGATGATCAAACTGTCTAAAACTTTACCAGGTCACATTAAACTCAAATACATAGAGCTCTTTAAAGAATTTTCTGATGTTTTTGCGTGGAGCTACGAAGATCCGAAATCCTATGACACTGAAATAATTCAGCACAAAATCCCTCTCAAGGAAAACCAAAAGCCATTCAAACAGAAGCTGTGTAGAATAAACCCTGTTCAGCTACCGTTGGTTGAGAAGGAAATCAATAAAATGTATGAAGCTGGTATTATTGTCCCTATTAGATATTCTGAGTGGGTGTCTAATTTGGTGTCAGTTAGGAAAAAAAGAAGGAGATATTAGGCTTTGTATAGACTTTAGAGACTTAAACAAAGCTTCACTCAAGGACAACTACCCTTTACCCAAGATGGACCATATTTTACAAAGGGTAGTTGGGTCCAAAAGAATTTATTTTCTTGATGGCTATTCAAGATACAATCAGATTTTAGTTCATCCTGATGATCAATTAAAGACAGATTTTACTACACCTTGGGGCACTTTCATGTATGTGAAAATGCCCTTTGATCTAATAAACGTTGGTGCGACATTTCAAAGAGCCATGGACATATCATTCTCAGAATAATTGGGCTACTTCATCATTATTTACTTGTATGATCTTACTGTTTTTTCAAAGACAGATGAAGAGCACTTGAAACATTTGAGAACAGTTTTCGAGAGATGTAGAAAGTTTGGGATGTCCTTAAACATGAAGAAAACACTTTTCTATCTCCAAGAAGGTAAACTTCTCGGACACATTATTTCATAAGAGGGTATTAAGATAGATCCAAAGAGGATTGAGGCCATATTGCAAATATCTCATCCTCGAAATATCAAGGAACTCCAATCTTTCATTGGAAAGATTAATTTCTTGAGAAGGTTCATACCCAACATGGCTAAAGAAGGAGCAAGGGGTAAAATGGACCTTGGAAGCAAAGAAATCCTTTGAGCTAGTGAAACAAGCATTAACCAAAACACCGGTTCTAATCAGTCCTGATTTCTCAAAAGATTTTTATATTTTTTCATTCACATCAGAACATACAATAGCTATTATCCTTTTACAGAAAAATCCACAAGGACAAGAGCAGCCTATTGTATTCTTTAGCAAGGCTTTGAGGGATGCCCCTTTGAAGTATAACATTATGGAAAAGCAAGTTTTTTCTTTGGTCAAAGCTTTAAAAGACTTCAGAGTATACATCTTGCACTCACACATAATTTCCTTCGTCCCAAATTCAGTTGTGAAATACATTCTAACACAGGACCCAGATGGTAAGAGAGGTAAGTGGATTGCGGTTATTCTTGAATATTATTTAGAGATAAAGCCCACTAAACTCATCAAAGGGCAAGGTCTAGCTAGATTAATGGTTGAACCAAATTTTAAAGTTCTTGATATTAATATGATAAATGCTTTGGATGATCAAGAGGAAATCTCAACTCCCATTGTGGAAGATCATTTTATGAATTCCTCTTGGTATGCTAATATTCTTTATGTTTTGCTTAATTTGAACACACCTCCCAGTTTGACAAAAACAAAGGCAAGGTTTTTGAAGTTAAAAGCTTTGAACTATTGCATTATAGATAAATGTCTTTATTGGAAAAATGCAAGTGGTATATTGCTTAAATGTTTGCCTGAGTATGATGCAGAGAAGGTTAAGCATGAGTTCCATGAAGGAGAATGTGGAGGCCACCTCTACTAGAAGACAACAGCCAACAAAATCCTAAGGGCTGGTTACTATTGGTCCACTCTCTTTCTTGATGTACACAAGATGATAATTTCCTGTCATAAATGCCAAATTTTTGAAGGCAAAAGAAAGTTGTTGCCCTTACCTCTACATCCAATCACTGTTGAAGCTCCTTTTCAACAGTGGGGACTTGACTTCATAGGAGAAATCCATCCACCATCCTCTGCCCAACATAGATGGATTCTCACTACCATAGACTACTTCACCAAATGGATAGAAGCCATCCCTTCTAGGCAAGCCAATGACTCAGTCATTATAAAATTCTTGGAGACTAATATCCTCTCTATATTTGGTTGTCCCAGAAAGATCATCACTGATAATGCAGCTGCATTTGGATCAAAGAAGATGGTTGAATTCTGTCACAAATATCAGATAACATTGGGCCATTCTACTGCTTATTACCCTCAAGGTAATGGACTAGCATAATCTTCAAAACAAGAGTTTGGTGAACATAATCAAGAAGTTGTTGGAGAACAACAAGAAGTCTTGGCACACAAAGTTTGTTCATGCACTTTGGGCTGACAGATTGACACTTAAGAAATCTATTGGCATGTCACCTTACCAACTTGTGTATGGTACCGATGCAATTTTTCCTACCAGCCTTGGTGTACCATTTATAAATTTAATTCAAGAGGTTCAGTCTGAAGACAATGACATGATTAGAAGGATAAATTAGACCATTCACCTTCAGCAAACCAGAGAGGAGGTTTATAACAAAGCATTGCAAAAGCATGACAGCATCACAAAGCTTTTTGAAGGAAGAAAAAAGGCCAGCAATTTCAATGTTGGGGACAAAGTTTTAAAGTGGGACTCAAGGAGAGAAGACAAGGGAAAGCATGGGAAATTTGAAAACTTATGGCTTGGCCCTTATCTCATTCATTCTGATGCTGGTAATAATGCTTATTTTTTGTAGGAGTTGAATGGAGCTGATCTGTTTGGGGGTCCTGTCAATGGCAGGATGCTTAAACATTACTTATCTTGATCCTATCATGTTCTGAAAGCCTTTTTATCTTTTTATCATTATAAAAATTTCACCCATCATTGCATTCAAAGTTATAAAAATAAAAAATACAGAAACAATAGAAGAAAGAAAAGAGGGCAGATTTTAAAAACAATAAAGGTACAACCCCATACCAAAAAAGAAAAACAAATCTGAAAGTTTTCCAGCTTAAATGCCACTCCTCCAAATCACACTTCTAGTTATTCATACAGCCTAATCATGACTAATTAGTTTTAAATTTACAGCTAATAGGTTAGTGAATTCGATTTGCCAAATAGTTTAATCTTGGCTTATCAGTTAGGTAGTTTAGGCTAGAAATTAAAGGTTCAAACAAGCTCAAAATTTGAACCTAAGTGTTCAAAAGAAGAATGACTCATATATGTTTTTATCCTGAGTAAAAAAAAAGAGGTAAAACTTGTTCTAATTAGCTTAAAATTTGAACCGGATAACAAGGAAATACAGCTCGAATAAATTCAAAAAACAGAGTTGAAGAAAAGAGAAGGTCGTGCTTTGAACTTTCAGATCTTAAGCCTTCCATTTTGATTTAATTTTCTGCAAAATAATATCTATGTGCGGCTTTTTTTTATGCCATATATTAGCAACAAGTTAGACTATTCAATCCTGACTTGTTTTCTTTTAAATTTCTGTTTTAGAAATTAGAGAATAAAAATATGTTAGACTGTTTAATCCTAAAAGATTAGTAGATTAGGTAGAGAAGCATATGAATTCAATTGTTTAATTTGAGTTCGTGGAGAAATAAGGAGTAGAATTAGATTATATTTTTTTCTTTCAAAAGAATAAATTTTGTAAGAGATTTTTCCAATCCAAGTGCACTCTAAAGAAGAAAAAAATTTAGATCAGTAGGATTGGGTAGGTAGAAAGCTTGTGTTGATGAAGATCCATTATTTTTCATGGCTGCTAAAATTTTCAGAGCAAAAGAAGATCATCCTAATGAAGAAAAGGCAGCCTAATGGATGAGGCACTGATCAGCCCCTAGAGAATGCAAGTCTGAAGTTCTTGATGCCTTCAAGAAGGCACCATCCCCAAGTGGAGCCACTGTTAGCCACCAATAAAAAATTTCATATCAAATGGTGGCTAAATCATTTTGGAGCCTTCAAGAAACAAGTTTTATTGCAAAAAAAATTTATCTCTTGAAGTCTTGTGAAACAATCATGCCCTTTGTTTATTCTTCACTGTTGTTTACTATTTTAAACTCAGAAATCCTGTTGTTTTCATCAAGAAAAGACTGCTGCAAAAATCCCTTTCTCCCCATTTTTCCCTTCCTTTCACTTCATTTTTACCCCCTTTTTCCCCCATGGAATTCCTCTCTTTTCCATTTGTTCCCTTTTCCCCTTCATAAGATCCATTTTATAAGGTTTAAAAATCACTTTTGAACCTTATCGAAACCCCCAAATCCATCAAAAACCCTGAAAAAAAAATCATAAAATACACTTTTATGTATTAAGGCTTAAGCCCCTTTGGGCTAAGACCTAAACCACTTCCCCACATATGCCCTGGCACTAGAACCTAGTGCTAAATCCGTTTGGCACTTATCGCATCAGAAACATTTAGTGCGCGCAAGTCTTTTTGTCATATTAAATTTTCCGATCCGATTGGCCTCTGTTTATAAGCCTCGAGCCTTCTTTGCCGCTTCATATAACCCTTGGGCCCACAATCAGGGGCTTAACACATTGTATAAACCCTCCTGATCATATTTTTCCTTTGTAAAACATAAAAACCCCTTTTTCCTATGTTTTACATTAAACCTGCCGGTGCAATGTTATTAAAATAATAAAGACCATTGATCTTTTCTCGATCGACGACCCGCGCTATCTCGCATCAGAGAATTTATAATGGGTAGATTGAAAATCTTGCTCCTTCCTCCCGATTCTGATTGGCACCTTGCATATAAAGCCCTGGTCTCTTTCACTTGTTCATATATCCAAGGCCCCGCAATCGAGCGCCAAGTCACATATATATAACCCGCACCGAGCCATTAAACCTTTGTTTTTTATTAAACTCCGCCTTTTTTATATTATAAAGGGGACCGCCATTCATTAGTTCGACCCTTTCCCCCACCGTTGATCTTGGACCAATCAACGGCCCATGCATTCTCGCATCGGATATTTCCATTAGCGCATTGTTTAAATATTTTATTTACCCCACCCTGATTGGCCTCCTCCAATACATCCTCCGCCGTCGATTTGATCTGCAGATCGACGGCCCACAATCAATCGCTTCGGCGCTTCCATGTTCATTTCCCCGCTGGTCGCGAAAGCCACGATTGCATCTGGGCCATCCACATGTCAACATCCGACGGTCCAGATCTTCCCTCCCGACCTTGGTTAAAAAACATGCAGCCCCGTTGTATAATGTTCTTTTAGCCAATCCCAGCTGTTGATCTCTACAGATCAACGGCCCATGTTAATCCTTCTCTCTGCTTTGTAAATTTGTTCATTAGCCCCAAAGATGAATCTCCACTATTGATCCTTTACATTTAGCGGCCTAGATTAATCTCAACAGGCCCACCTCCTGTGTGTCCTGCCTTCCTCAGATTCAATCTCAGCCGTCCAACATTTGATCCGACGGCCCATATTGAAACCACCCTACCATCTATCTGCTCGCGCGTCTTGCAGATATCGCGCTCGCTCCCCACCATCCAATCTAAGACCTCAGATCCAATGACCAGCATGCATTTTCACGCAGATTCAAGCACGAATGTTAATTCTCAGAGGGCTACGTGATATGAGCGATATTCAAATTCCACGTGTCACCTTCTAACGCATATCGCATTCAAAAAGGTGAAACCACCTTTCTCCCTTTTTACTGTGCGATACTGCCGGTTTTCCCTCCTAAAACCACTTTCCCCCATTTTCTTTATGATTTATCGTGTGCGCTCCCCACCGTTGATCTCTGCAGATCAACGGCTCAGATTCAATCTGGCCTTTCACTATCACCCTCTGCCTTTTCTAAGGGCCTTCAACATGCAATCTCCGTCGTTGATCTCTGATAACCAATATGATCTAACGGCCCAGAATCATTCCGGAAGCCCCAATTTTCTTCCTTTCCTTTTTCACTGATGATTAAGGTTTTTACCCCATTTCTTCGCATTTTTTGCCCATATTATTATAATGTGTCTCTATCGCATTGTATTAATTATTTTCTCCCGACCGTTGATCTCTGCAAGATCAACGGCCCTAACTTAAAAATCTCCACCATTTGCTCCCACCACTCTCCTTTTGACCCCCGAGAATAGATCTCCACCGTTGGATACATTCATCCAACGCCCATGCTCCTAACCACATCCTCCAAAGAATTTTTACCCAACACATAGGATTTCTTAATTATTTTATGTATTTTGCAGGTTCTAAAGTTTTTTTCATATAATTTTAAATAAGAACAAAAGCCAAGGATGACGATCCTCCAGGCTCTTGTTTGTTAAAGAGTATCCATACACAGGGTTGCAACACCACATTTTTCGGTGTCTCATGAATGTTGGAAGCTCTATAAATCCCCTGTCACACCTGCACATTAACAAGACATAGTGGGATTAAAATCAAATGAAGAGTATCAGTGTCGAAGACCCAACCATAGCAAACAAGAAGAATTAAACATTGATTATACAGTTTGGGATGGATTACGGCTAAGACCGATAATCAAAAGCCTAATCCATTCTATTATACACAGAATCAAATAAGATTAACAATGTTTAAATAAAATCAAAAATATCTACCAAACAGAAGGAGCCTCCACTGCCACATCAGAGGCTAATTGATTCCTCTCAGCTACCTAATGCCACCTGTAGCTTCACAGCATTCAACAGAGGTCAATTAATGACTATAATAGAGGATATTTTCTTCAATACAGCTGAACAGTTATTCCACGCCAAACAGAGTTATTGCAAAGATAACATAGAGCCTTAAATTCAACAATATCTCCCCCACCGAGCTTAATTCCTAATGTAAAACAATTAATACAGAGGAAATATCTATAAACTTCTCCATCGAGCCCCTCAAAGGCTGAGAAGTATTAATCTATATTAATTCAACCTGGGAGATCTTTTCTCCCATCCCACCTCCTCATTTCTTCAATAAATACCTCTATAGGAGATGAAACAATGTTGTTTGCAGAACTTTGAAATATACTTGTGCTCGAAACTTCTACTTGTAAATAGTGTTCAAAGGCTCTTGAAGCTCTATTTGTGATCGAATAGTTAGGCTAAGAAGTGAAGATGATTTCTGAACTGAAGCATTGGACCTGAAGACTGTAACTGGTTTAACATCAATAACAAGTTTTTTCTTGGGATCCTGGTCTATATCACTGGTGAAGTGCTTCTTTCTATGTTATTTTTTTCCTCTTATGTATGCCATTTTGTCCATTTATTCTCTGATAAAGAACAGCAAGCATAGAGTTAGGTCTTACTGTTTACAGTACTCTTCTCTGACTGATAAGCTTTATCTCAATGTTTTCCTCTAATTTGTTTATTTAATAATGATTCAATATAGTTTAAGCAGTTAGGAATGCTGGCGTTCCCTGATCCTACTGTTTGATTTAAAAATTGTTCTTGGATGTTACTTTCATTATTTCCTTATTAAATATAGACTAGAAAAGTGATGGTGTGCCCTGTTTTCAAGCTTCTTTCTCCAAAGGTAAATTCTGAAAGTTTCCCTTAGTGTTTGTTGAAAGCAGACTAGATTTAAAAGTATCTTATCTGATCTTAAGTTGCACTTCGTTTCTCTTATGTTTTTTCATACTTTCTGAAGGTAATTATGCAGATTACTGGATTTTTTGTCTATTGAGTTGCTTTAATACAAACTTGCCCAAGAAATTTATGGTGAGCCCTGTTCTTGGTTGGTTTTAAATAGTTACTTAAGAGGCTTTTCTTGTTTGGACAGACTATAAAGCCTAGTTGAAATTATTATCTGTTTCCACCCCTCCAACACTTTTATTGTTTCCATCCCATAATTTAATCTCAAAAATCTTGTGATATAGATGACTTGCCCCTTGGATCACTCTTGAATTTGTTTCTCAATTAAACCCTCTTATGACTCCATAGCCAAATGGACTAAAAACCAGCGTTATATCTATCTTTTTAGCCAAAAGCTTAATCTGATTTCTTGCAACTTCACACCTTTGAAACTCTTTCCATTTAGGACCTTCCACTCAAATAATAATCATGATCAGTCATCCAAAAACAAACAAAAACCCTCGATATTAATAACTAGCCTAATATCATTACCCAAAAAAATTAAAGATAAATCAAATCTTTGCACTTATTGGAGAGATCCCTCTCCGGATTCTGGAGGGCTAGATCCTAGAATCCCAAAGTGGTTCAAGTGTTCTCTCTGTAGTTTGACTTTTCCAATCTTGCAAATTATAATGATCTAACACATATCACATCTACAACTTGGTTATACCTATCAACCGAATCCAAATTATTCTAATTTGGGTTATAACATTGGTGGACAGACCCCTTGGCAGCCTCAGGCACAAATACCTCATACTTCATTTCAACAAGTATCATATCCAATTTTTGGTCAACAAAATCCTCAAGTGTTTGCTTTTCAAAACAACCCCTATCTGGGTTACCAGCAGCAAATTCCTTATGTTGGTGATCAAAGGCCTGTTACTCAAGCAATTCCATCTTACCCTGGCTATGCTCAACCTGACCTTAATAGACAGCTTCCCTTTGTTGCAACTTTAGAGTTACCAGATTTAAATCGGCTAACCAATGATCCAATTAACTATGCTCCTTGGTGGTCGGTGATACCTCGCAAATTACCCTTGGATATTCCTAAGTTCAATGGAAACCCTGGAGAAGACCCGTCGACTCATGTCATGAATTATCATTTATGATATTCATCAAATTCCCTAAATGATGATTCTGTTTGACTACGTCTTTTCTAGCATACGCTCATAGGTTCGGCTGCAAAATGGTATATTGAGTTACCTAGAGCTTCTTTTGATCATTTCACTGCCCTAGCTACTATCGTTTTGACTCAATTCCAGTTACCCATCACATATGAAACTAGAACGAAACTCTTGACCAATTTTAAACAGACTAATGCTACTCACATTTCTGATCATATTCATGAGTGGTGTCATCATCGTAGAATGGTTAAGACATTTTGTCTTGATCATCTCCTTGCTTAGTGGTTCATTAAGTTCCTATTACCATCTATAATTAAGGATGTATCTAAGGGTGGCATCATCACAGAAGAGCAGGTTATCGCTCTTGCCCAATATTTAGACTTGATTTATACTCAGTCAAGCATGATCTATGAAAAAATTCCTAACGCGCCGAGATCTAATTTTACTATTCCTCCTCAATTAAAGGACTCTCATGCCAGAGACAGCTTGATTGGCACTGCAAGCACACATCATACTACTGCATATGATCATGCACCTTCTTCCGAAATTAATTCCATGTCATTTTACAAGGGAAAAAGTGACAAGCAACCGGGAAGTAAGAAAAAGGAGAAATATAAGAAAAATAAAACTTCTAACCTGCAAGAAAGATCTTCTGATTAATTGTCTGGACCTAGGAAACCTTGTTATCCATGCATAATATGTAATGAGGAACACTTTGTTTGGGTTTTTCCTCACCACACTGAAGTCTCAAATATCATTAAGACTTCCAATGCATCAGTTGTGTTGACAGATTTGTTTCTGAATCCGGACACAAATTTGGTTGCTATGGATCCAGCTTCTAGCTCCCAAGTACTTATGTTACCTGTCACAAAACCTTCAACAGATATTTTTAAGTCAGCACGTAATAAATATTATGGTATTCAGGCCACTGATCAACCTACTACCTCGACTACAAATCCGTCTAAGGAATCAGTACTGCCTACTACTATTCCTGAATTGACAATCAAGCCACCAAAGGGAGTAATTCACAAATCGACGTATAATACTCAAGCAAGAGTTGCTCAAAATTATAATATAGTTGAAGATTTGGTTCAATCCCCTTCAACTATAACTGCTCTTGAGGTATTACAAAATTGTCCCTCCCAAAAATAGGCTTTATTGTTGGCTATTGTTGGAATTGTTCCGAATGATTCTAATCGTGTCGTCTTTAATCATACGGGCTATGTGCCATAATTACCAGTAGAATTGGCATTCTCCATACAAATAAATGTTCTCAATCACCTTGTTCATCGTACTATTATTGATGAGGGATCATCTACATGTATTATGTCTCTAAATTGTTGGAAGTCACTTGGCTCGTCGTGCTTATCACAATCAACAACGACGTTGAAGGCTTTTGATGGACATACATATAAGCCTTGTGGTATTATTACTAATCTGCATGTTGAACTAGGGGGGAAAAAATGAATGTTGATGTCAAGGTTGTTGACGGACCCCTTGACTATAATATTCTACTTGGAAGGCCATGGGTATATGCAATGACTGCAATTGTTTCTACATATTTTAGAATGATTTATTTTCCATATAAAGGGACTATCACATTCATTAATCAGCTATCCTTCTTTGCCTTTGCTTCGCAGGTAACTGGAAGTGTTATGTTCGTTCATGCACCCCAACTAGCACTTTAGAACATTGGTGTAGGACTTTTAAAGGATTCCACTCTCATGGGAACCTTTGCATTACCGTCGCCAGTGACATCGGCAGAAATTACAAGTATAGAGACCTGCTACATGATCTCTTCCACTACATCTAGCTTAAGGGAGAGTACGGATGATTCTGAAATTGTTACATTGAATGAGTCTCTGCCACCCATCCCTATTGAGATAGCATAGCAATCAATCTATCTGGCTTGGGCGGAAAATCTGAAATCAGCGTCGCCAATTGTTTGGGTTGATCGTTCCTTAGAATTTGGTACTCCATCTGATCCATTTTCCTCAATTTTCTTGACAAATGAGAATATTTTGGAAGCTATGATGTCAGAAGGAGAACCATGTGAAGATTATCATCATCGTTCCCATCTTCCTGATTATGAATAAAACCATATTAGTGAACTATATCACCCATCAATAAAAAACTTCTTTTCGAATTCTTTACCTATTGATGCTATCAATTTCGAGAAAAATCTGTCAAATATTGAAGAAACAATTTCTAATGATATTTCGATCAAACGTGGCATTGTAGAAAATATTCATGTCAGTGTATCTTGTTCTCCATCAGAACTCAAAACATATCGCTCTATATTTCTTGAATTCCATGATGTATTTGCTTGGTCTTACGAGGAAATTACAGGCATAGATACTAGTATTGTTGAACACACTATTAATATGTATCCTTATGTCAAACCTGTGCATCAACGGCTTCATCCTGTTCATCCAAAGAAAGCCACTGCCATCAAAGCAGAAGTTGAAAAACTTTTGCATGCTAGTTTCATTTACCCTGTTCTACTATCCTACTCCCTTTATCGACCAAATTATTGACAATTGTGCTGGATGTGAAATATTTTCATTCATGGATGGATTTTCTGGCTACAATCAAATCAATATCTGCCCAGAGGATCAACATAAGACATCATTCATCTGTCCCTAGGGCACATTCACTTATAGGAAACTACTGTTTGGTTTAAAGAACATCGGGGCAACCTTTCAGAGAGCAACGTACTATGCTTTCAATGACATTAAGCACATTGTTCAACCTTATCTAGATGATTTACCCGCGCATTCACGAAATTGGACTGATCACCCGATGCATTTGAGAGCCATCTTATTACACTGTCGACACTACATAATAAGCCTCAATCCACATAAATGTGTGTTTTGTGTTGGTTCTGGTCATTTTCTTGGATTCGTAGTCTCAAAATAAGAAATTTGAATCAACCCATTGAAGATTCAGGCCATTCTTTATTTTCTTGTGCCATCAAATTTACTTTAGATAGAGAAACTTCAAGGAAAGGCTAACTTCCCAAGAAGGTTCATTCCAAACTACGCCGAAATGACTAAAGGATTTACTCGACTTTTGAAAAAGGGGGTTCCCTTCCATTGGGACCAAGTTGTGCAAGCTTCATTTGATGTTGTCAAGGGTAATCTTGTCTGAGCGTCATTAATGTATCCCCCTAATTATCAAAATGATTATTTCCTATATATCGTCGTGGCTGAAATGACCATTGTTATGGTTTTGGTCCAAGTAGAAGATGGAATTGAACATCTACTCTATTATTTGAGTCGTAATCTCAATGATATGGAAGTTAAGTATTCATACGTAAAAAATATTTCCTTGGCAGCTCTTCAAGCTGTCTAAAGATTTCGCCACTATATCCTGCTCTAAAAAACAACTATCGTTTCTGATTGCAACCCCATGACTTATATCTTATCATGTCAATTGCTGGGGGGGAAATATTCAAAATGGATTGTCATTTTGCAGTAATTTGATTTGGAATTCATCAAATCCAAGTCAAAGAAGTCCTTAGTTTTGGTTGAGCTTCTCTGTGACCTTCCCTCTGATAGTACTGCAACTATGTCAGAACCATCAATTTTTGACGAGTCTCTATTTCTGATCGGATCATCTAATCCTTGGTATGGAGATTTAATCATTTATCTCCAAACTCAAACTTTTTGGCCCGATACCTCTCGCTCTGAACAGCGACGTATTTGATACCAAGCCAAATATTATCTAATAGTCGGCGATACACTTTATCGTCGTGGTGTCAATACCATTTTAAGGAGGTGCCTCACTCATGAGGAGGTAAAAAGGTTTTAAATTATTTTCATGTTGGGGCTTGTGGTGGACATTTATCTAGATACGCTATTGCGCAGAAGATACTACGCACTGGTTACTTTTGGCCTACAATATTTTGAGACTGCATCCTTGCGGTCAAAATTTTTCATGCGTGCCAGATTTTTTATTGTAAAATCTGAAAACTGCCAATGCCAATGCATCATGTTGTCCATGTGGGACCATTTTCGAAATGGGGTATTGACTTCATGACCTGTAACCTTCGTTCATCCGAGGGGCATGGTTATATTATTTTCGTAGTCGGCTACTTTACCAAATGGGCCGAAGCGATGCCTACATTCAACAACACAAGACAAATAGCTGCATTGTTTTTCTTTAATGATGTTATTGCACAATTTTGGGTCCTGCAGGCTATAGTTACAGATCATGGGAAGCATTTTCACAACCACCTGATGACTGAATTAACTTCCAAGTTAGGATTGTCACATGATAATTCTACTCCTTATTATCCACAATCAAATGGACAAGTTGAGGTTATCCACAATATTCTTAAACGTATGCTTCAATTAATGATAGGAGTTTGTAAAAGAAACTGGAATTTGATCATGTACTTGGCCTTGTGGGCGTACCTAACTTCAATGAGAAATGCAACCGGATTTACTCCCTTTCAATTGGTGTATGGTCTGGAAGCTATCTTACCAACCCAATGTGAAATACCATCATTAAAACTCGCAATCTACTTGTTACCTGACACCTTAGAAGAAGAAGCCCGTATTTTTAACCTCATCCATCTTGATTAAATGCTTCGTGAAGCCCAATTGGCCAATGAAGCGCATAAGATACATATAAAGGCATAATACGAAAAAAATGTCCAGCCTCACATTTCTCAGAGGGCGACTTGGTCCTACTTTATGATTAAGAAGCTGATGTAATAGGTACAGGAAATTTTGAGCCATTATGGCATGGCCCCTATATTTTCAAAAGAGTTCTTACTAAGGTTCCTATTATTTAGTTGATTACGATGGAATTCTGTTGGCGCATCCTGGAAATGGGTTGTATCTGAAACGTTACTTTGTTTAATCATGAGCGTAGTAATTTTTATTATTATATTGTATATATATGTTTTTTATTTGCATTCACTATCTTAGTTTGTTTTTATAGTTTCCTTGACATTAGTAATCCACTTTACATTTCATCACGGATGTCTGAATCTTTGGAACCATTTATTGGATATGCTGATGGTGCTAGTCATAGTATGCAGAATCTATCCTCTGCAACGAGGACCATTTTCGCTTCGAACAGCGAGTTAGTGAGTTTTCAAGGGATTTTTATCAGTAGATTGATGAACAATATTGTTGAGTATAGCGCATTGATCGAACTTATCTCTGATGCCATTTCATTTGGTATTAACTGGATTATCATAAGGTTAGACTCACAACTTGTGGTATTACAACTTACTAGTGTTTATACTGTTAGAAATCCAACACTACATAGATTGTTCCTAAGAGTTCGACTTTTGGAAAGACACTTTGGTTTTATTCAATTTCAACACATTTCCAGAAATTTGAACACATTGATTGATTCCTTAGCTAATCAAGTTTTAGACAAACATTTGCAACACATGTAAAGAAAAAAACCACATCGTTGAATAGGATTGCACAATAAACATAAGAAAAACACTGAAATCAAATAGATAGATAGTTATAGGTTTTTACAAAAATTTGTGCCCAAGACACGTTGGTCATATGACCTCAAAATGTATGCAAAAATTTCAAAAGTAAACAAGTGGTGCTCATGGTAACATGCTATAGATCTAGCTATCCTATGTAGTAATCGCATCCAATGGTTAGGAACACCTATAGTGTGACACTGCAGTCGCATGGGTAACTCTTCGATCCAGAAATCCAGAATCCCGAAGGCCAACCCCTCTATGTGCTACTGAAGCTGAGCCAGAATCTTAGCCATATCAATATCTTGAAGGACTGCTCTCTTGACAGCCCTCTCTATTGGCTCATCTGCTACACGCTCTGGTTCCTCCACCAGTTGAACTCGACCAACATGTGCATTACATCAAACATTTAGTTTAGTCTTGCGAAAACATAAAAAATACAAAAACATTGTATAAACCTTAGGAAAATCAAAAACATGGTCAAAACATTCTTATCCATTGCACCCCACTAAGCACCTTCTGGTAAAGCTAAATCTGGATCTCCTCGGAAATCAATGCTTGCATATGCATACTCATTTATGGCAACAATCTATCACCAAAACCAGGAGAAGAACGCAGTTGAGAACACAATGGTCGATTGGCCTGCATGCCTACCCATTAGTTCTACCCATCTCTATATCCATGGATCTCTAGGATTAGACACATCTAGTGTCACATGTTGTGGCCGCATCAGTGGAATCCGTTATAAGGTGAATGATATGAGAATCGAACCATAACTGAAGTTCTTCTTCCTTCCTCCCTGTAGAAATTTGAATAATAGATGAGTTATTCACCAAGATTATCCTGAATACACACTATTTGAGCTTCATGCATAATACATAACCTCTTTTTCCATTGATCATCAATTTGCGGAATTAGAAGCAATCGCATGCGCACATTGAAACATTAATCAATCACACATATCAACACAGTATGTAATGGGGAAAGCTTAAAGCTGAAAACCCCCAAATATATGTATATTATAATGATAGAGAACATGTAACAATCATAGTACAAACTCCTCACAAGCTCTCAACACTATCTCCAATTGTTACACACTACACAATCTCAGATATGAACTAGTCACAAGTTCAAATCTCCTCCACCTGTTAGCCTGCCTCTACTGCGCAATCCAAGATGGTTAATTGTGAGATCCAAGTTAGAATCCCCTTGGCTTGTACTGCGCAATCCTCATTGGAAATCTCAATCAATGTGTGTGCAAATCTCATGCACAGCTATAGTCACAATTGATAGTAGACTCAGCCTTTCACCCACCTCTAACACTGGTCTCCACTGAACTGTCCATGCGCTGCAGTTAACTGATGTATTCTTTAGTTGATTTATGAGTTAATAATTAGTAAATTAATTAATAATTAATTCACACCACTCATCACTAGTGTATTTATCAGTTAGACTAAATACAACTAGTTCAACTAAGTTAAACCGAACACAACTCCATCAACTGTCTCATCAACTCCACCAAACTCTGCCACATGAGTTCTAACTGAAGTCAACCATGCAATAACTCAACTAAACCCTAGGAATAGCGTAATTCCTTCTGTCAGCTGCATGTGCTACATCCGTAGCTCAAACTGAAGTGCTACAAGAGGATAAGATAATGTTTATAGTCCAAATATTATTAAGAGCTAATAATATTTGACTGATCTATTTTTAGACTGGCAGTCTAAAAATAGACTCCGCCCAGTATGTCTAAAAATAGAGGTCCATCTATTTTTACCAACTTGACCAACCATCCATAAATATCATTCTGCAACTCATAGACCATGATCAATATGTCTAAAAATAGACATAGTCTAAAAACAGACTTTGCGACAAAAATCACCTGTGTGGCCCCCACCTAGTTTAGGTGATCACTTTCCAACTAGGATCAGGAAATATGTTTCAGGATGCCTCCTTCACTGCTTCTTGTTGCCATCTTCAACACTCCCTCTCAACAAGAAAGGACTATCTTTGCATGCGACATGCAACTCCATGCATTCGCCCTGCAACCTTCACAAGCGCCATGCAGCTCCATGCATCTGCTCTGCAACTCCTCTAAAACTGAATAGGCTCCAAACAACTCAATCAGTCTGATGCATCTATCATCAAAGTCTTCGACTTCTGCTGGGCCCAATTGCACATGTCATCAGGAACCATTGCGTTGTTGAACTCTTGCATCCATGCACTCTGCACTTGTTGTCAACTCTGATCCGTGCTCCAGTATCCAACACTGTCACTTTGATCTGCCTGCATCAATCCAACTGATCATGCTACTGCTACGCTATGGGCACCTCGTAGCCATGTTCAATTCATGAGATCCACACCATCTCATGAATCCTGCCCAGAAATCTCCTCTTGGGATTATTCATGCATGTCGCCCCAACTCTCACCTGGTGGTATAGCTGCATGCACTCCCTCTGCCCATCTTGCACGAAATTTCTCTGCATGAGTGGTTTCTTCCACTCCATGATCCTCATCTTGTGGCTACTCCACATCTCAAGGTTCACTATCACCTGCATGCAAAACTTTCTCCCTCTCAAGCATCAATTTCATGTCTTTCTTGCACTTCCCAACAGTAGGAAGCTCCGTAGACATCCCATCTACTTCAAGTCTGTAGAGATTCTTTGCTCGAATCCCAACCTTCTTGACTTGTCCTGTTTCCTTCTACCGAAGGAAAACTTTTCCTTTACTGAAGACAACTTCATACCCTGTATCCTCTATCATTGCGACTGAGATCAAATTCTTCTTTAAACCTGGAACATGCACTACATCTTGTAAAAGAATGAGTTTACCTGACACCCTCTGAAAGGTTATGGTACCAATGCCGGTCACATTGTATCGTCCATTGTTGCCCAACTCAACATGCAACTGGAGATCTTTCTCCACCAAGTCACTGAAAATATTCACATCTCCCGTCATGTGAAAGGAAGCGTCACTGTCCAAGAACCAAGCTGAACCCATCACACTTGATACCAAGCATGCGATCACAAAAAAATCTAGCTCAAACTACGAGGCTAAGGCCTCTCCCGCTGCAGATCCAGCAGAATGCTTATTTTTCTTCTTCTGCGGACAATTTGTGGCATAATGTCTGTGCTGGTGACAGTGAAAGCACTTCACCTTGGACATGTCCTACTTCTTGCCTTTCGCACCGGATTGAGAAGATTTCTTTCTCTTCCCCTTCTTTTCTTTGGTAGCCAAAGCACAATTCTCTTCATCAAATGCCTTTGATGAAGATCCGTCCTTGGTACTCCGCCTTATCTCCTCTTGCACAAGATCCGACCAAAGTCGCTCCCATCCTGGAAATTTCTCCCGACCATTGACAGAGTCCTGATAGGAATGCCAACTCTTCGGAAGTCCAAGGAGAGCCAAGCTCACCAATTCCTCATCATTTACAGTCACCCCCACACTTCCCAGCTCATCCCTACATTGGGTGAACTTCGTGAGGTACTTGGGCATACTGTCGCCTTTCTCCATCTTTATGTTTCTGAGTTTATCCTTGAGTGCCAACTTCCTCTGGTCACTCTTTCTTTGGAATAAATCTGTCAACGCTTTCCACATCAAGTATGGAGAAGCTTTACCATGCAGGCTGGACATTATGTGATCCTTCACGCCCTCCAACAGAATCCTTCAACACTTTGCTGTCTTCTTTTTCCAAGCCTCAATTACGACAGCATCGCTAGAAGTAGGCTTTGGGACTTCATCATCTATGAACTCCTTCAACCCATTGCCATCCAGCACCGCCTCCATCCTGTCCTTCCATGCAATATAATTCAAGCTGCCCTCAAGGGCATACTCCAATCACAATCCGTTGAAAGACATCTCAACTTCGACACCAAGAAAACATTGCTGCAAATTCGAATTCCACCAGCTCAAAACTCAACCGCTTCTGATTTGAAATTGTGAGAACAAAGTATTTCTAGCACAGAGATAGACTGTAGGGGAATTTACTGGATTTTTCACCTTTCAAAGAAAGGATGAATCCAGAGGCTACCTGTCCCTCTTACAGACTCTGCCTAAAGAAATAAAATGTAATCACTGTAATAGATCTGATGATCAACTTTTCTCTGATACCATGTATAAATTTGAATAATAGATGAGTTATTCACCAAGATTATCCTGATTACACACTATTTGAGCTTCATTCATAATACATAACCTCTTCTACCATTGATCATCAATTTGCGGAATTATAAGCAATCGCATGCACACATTGAAACATTAATCAATCACACATATCAACACAGTATGTAATGGGGAAAGCTTACAGCTGAAAACCCCAAACTATCTGTATATTATAATGATAGAGAACATGTAACAATCATAGTACAAACTCCTCACAAGCTCTCAGCACTATCTCCAATTGTTACACACTACAAAAGCTCAGATATAAAACAAGTCACAAGTTCAAATCCTCCACTGTTCTTTGCTTCTACTCACTTGATCAAGATGGTTAAAGGGCAAGTCCAAGTTGAAATCCACTTGAGAAAGCATGCTTTGCACTTAATCCTGATTGGCAATCTCAATCAATGTGTGTGCAAATCTCATGCACAGTTATAGTCTGGTATCGATAGTAAACTCACCCTTTCACCACCTCTAACTTATTTTGGTCTCCATGTAGGCTTGTCCATCTGTTTGATTAAGCGAAAATTATTCTTTATTTGATTTATGAGTTAATAATTAGTGAATTAATTAATAATTAATTCACCACTCATCACTAGTGTATTTATCAATTAGACTAAATACAACTAGTTCACTAAGTCAAACAGAACCTGACTCCACCAACTGTCTCATCAACTCCACCAAACTTCTGCCATTGAAGTCCTAACTGAAGTCAACCATGCATGAGCTCACCAAACCCCTAGGAATAGCGTAATTTAATACCTTCATTGCATTTGCCACATCTATAAGCTCGGTAAATGCTTCGAGGGATAAGATAATGTTTATCCATTAAATGTATTAGGTAATAATATTTGACTGATCTATTTTTAGACTGGCAGTCTAAAAATAGACTCCGCCCAGTATGTCTAAAAATAGAGGTCCATATATTTTTACCAACTTGACCAACCATCCATAAATATCATTCTACAACTCATAGACCATGATCCATATGTCTAAAAATAGACATAGTCTAAAAATAGACTTTGCGACAAAAATCACCTGTGTGGCCCCCACCTAGTTTAGGTGATCACTTTCCAACTAGGATCAGGAAAGATGTTTCAGGATGCCTCCTTCACTATTTCTTGTTGCAATCTTCAACACTCCCTCTCAACAAGAAAGGAGTGTCTTTGCATGCGACATGCAACTCCATGCATTCGCCCTGCAACCTTCACAAGCGCCATGCAACTCCATGCATCTGCTCTGCAACTCCTCTGAAACTGAATAGGCTCCAAACAACTCAATTAGTCTGATGCATCTATCATTAAAGTATTCGACTTCTGCTGGGCCCAATTGCACATGTCATCAGGAACCACTGCGTTGTTGAACTCTTGCACCCATGCACTCTGCACTTGCTGTCAACTCTGATCCGCGCTCCAGTATCCGACACTGTCACTTTGATCTGCCTGCATCAATCCAACTGATCATGCTACTGCTGTGCTGTGGGCACCTCGTAGCCATGTTCAATTCATGAGATCCACACCATCTCATGAATCCTGCCCAGAAATCTCCTCTTGGGATTATTCATGCATGTCGCCCCACCTCTCACCTGGTGGTATAGCTGCATGCACTCCCTCTGCCCATCTGACACGAAATTTCTCTGCATGAGTGGTTTCTTCCACTCCATGATCCTCATCTTGTGGCTGCTCCACATCTCGAGGTTCACTATTACCTGCATGCAAAAATTGCTCCCTCTCAAGCATCAATTGCATGTCTTTCTTGCACTTCCCAACAGTAGGAAGCTCCGTAGACATCCCATCTACTTCAAGTCTGTAGAGATTCTTTGCTCGAATCCCAACCTTCTTGACTTGTCCTGTTGCCTTGTGCCGAAGGAAAACTTTTCCTTTACTGAAGACAACTTCATACCCTTTATCCTCTATCATTGCAACTGAGATCAAATTCTTCTTTAAACCTGGAACATGCACTACATCTTGTAAAAGAATGAGTTTACCTTACTCCCTCTGAAAGGTTATGGTACCAATTTCAGTCGCATTGTATCGTCCATTGTCACCCAACTCAACATGCAACTGGAAATCTTTCTCCACCAAGTCACTGAAAATATTCACATCTCCCATCATGTGAAAGGAAGCGCCACTGTCCAAGAACCAAACTAAACCCATCACACTTGATACCAAGCATTCGATCAGCGAAAAATCCAGCTCAAACTGCGAGGCTAAGGCCTCTCCCACAGCAGATCTAGCAACATGCTTATTTTTCTTCTTCTGCGGACAATTTGTGGCATAATGTCCGTGCTGGTGACAGTGAAAGCACCTCACCTTGGACATGTCCTGCTTCTTGAATTTCGCACCGGATTGAGAATATTTCTTGCTCTTCCCCTTCTTTGCTTTGGCGGCCAAAGTGCAATTGTCTTCATCAGATGCCTTTGATGAAGATCCGTCCCTGGTACTCCGCCTTATCTCCTCTTGCACAAGATCTGACCAAATTCGCTCCCATCCTGGAAATTTCTCCCGACCATTGACATAGTCCTGATAGGAATGCTAACTCTTTGGAAGTCCAAGGAGAGCCAAGCTCACCAAGTCCTCATCTTCGACAGTCACCCCCACACTTCCCAGCTCATCCCTGCATTGGGTGAACTTCGTGAGGTACTTGGGCATACTGTCGCCTTTCTCCATCTTTATTTTTCTAAGTTTATCCTTGAGCGCCAACTTCCTCTGGTCACTCTTGCTTTGGAATAAATCTGTCAACGCTTTCCACATCAAGTATGGAGAATATTTACCATGTAGGTTGGACACTATGTGATTCTTCACGCCCTCTAACAGAATCCTTCAACACTTTGTTGTCTTCTTTTTCCAAGCCTCAATTACGACAACATCGCTAGAAGTAGGCTTTGGGACTTCAGCATCTATCTACTCCTTCAACCCATTGTCATCCAGCACCACCTCCATCTTGTCCTTCCATGCAATATAATTTGAGCTGCCCTCAAGGGCATACTCCAATCGCAATCCGTTGAAAGACATCTCAACTTCGACACCAAGAAAACATTGCTGCAAATTCGAATTCCACCAGCTCAAAACTCAACCGCTTCTGATCTGAAATTGTGAGAACAAAGTATTTCTAGCACAGAGATAGACTGTAGGGGCATTCACTGGATTTTTCACCTTTCAAAGAAAGGATGAATCCAGAGGCTACCTGGCCCTCTTACAGACTCTGCCTAAAGAAATAAAATGTAATCATTGTAATAGATCCGATGATCAACTTTGCTCTAATACCATGTAGAAATTTGAATAATAGATGAGTTATTCACAAAGATTATCCTGATTACACACTATTTGAGCTTCATGCATAATACATAACCTCTTCTACCATTGATCATCAATTTGCGGAATTAGAAGAAATCGCATGCACACATTGAAACATTAATCAATCACACATATCAACACAGTATGTAATGGGGAAAGCTTACAGTTGAAAACCCCCAACTATCTGTATATTATAATGATAGATAACATGTAACAATAATAGTACAAACTCCTCACAAGCTCTCAGCACTATCTCAAATTGTTACACACTACACAAGCTCAGATATGAACAAGTCACAAGTTCAAATCTCCTCCACCTATTAGCCTGCCTCTACTGCGCAATCCAAGATGGTTAATTGTGAGATCCAAGTTCGAATCCCCTTGGCTTGTACTATGCAATCCTCATTGGCAATCTCAATCAATGTGTGTTCAAATCTCATGCACAGCTATAGTCACAACTGATAGTAGACTGACCCTTTCACCCACCTCTAACACTGGTCTCCACTGAACTATCCATGCACTACAGTTAACTGATGTATTCTTTAGTTGATTTATGAGTTAATAATTAGTGAATTAATTAATAATTAATTCACACCACTCATAACTAGTGTATTTATCAGTTAGACTAAATACAACTAGTTCAACTAAGTTAAACCGAACATAACTCCATCGACTGTCTCATCAACTCCACCAAACTCTGCCACATGAGTTCTAACTGAAGTCAACCATGCAATAGCTCAACTAAACCCTAGGAATAGCGTAATTCCTTCTTTCAGCTGCATGTGCCACATCTGTAGCTCGAAATTAAGTGCTGCAAGAGGATAAGATAATGTTTATAGTCCAAATATTATTAAGAGCTAATAATATTTGACTGATCTATTTTTAGACTGGCAGTCTAAAAATAGACTCCGCCCAGTATGTCTAAAAATAGAGGTCCTTATATTTTTACCAAATTGACCAACCATCCATAAATATAATTCTACAACTCATAGACCATGATCCATATGTCTAAAAATAGACTTTGCGACAAAAATCGCCTGTGTGGCCCCCACCTAGTTTAGGTGATCACATTCCAACTAGGATCAGGAAAGATATTTTAGGATGCCTCCTTCACTGTTTCTTGTTGCCATCTTCAACACTCCCTCTCAACAAGAAAGGAGTGTCTTTGCATGTGACATGCAACTCCATGCATTCGCCCTGCAACCTTCACAAGCGCCATGCAACTCCATGCATCTGCTCTGCAACTCCTCTGAAACTGAATAGGCTCCAAACAACTCAATCAGTCTGATGCATCTATCATCAAAGTCTTCGACTTCTGCTGGGCCCAATTTCACATGTCCTCAAGAACCACTGCGCTATTGAACTCTTGCACCCATGCACTCTGCACTTGCTGTCAACTCTAATCCGCGCTCCAGTATCTGACACTGTCACTTTGATCTGCCTGCATCAATCCAACTGATCATGCTACTACTGCGCTGTGGGCACCTCGTAGCCATGTTCAATTCATGAGATCCACACCATCTCATGAATCCTGCCCAGAAATATCCTCTTGGGATTATTCATGCATGTCGCCCTACCTCTCACCTGTTGGTATGGCTGCATGCACTCCCTCTGCCCATCTGGCATGAAATTTCTCTGCATGAGTGGTTTCTTCCACTCCATGATCCTCATCTTTTGGCTACTCCACATCCCGAGGTTCACTATTACCTGCATGCAAAACTTGCTCCCTCTCAAGCATCAATTGCATGTCTTTCTTGCACTTTCCAACAGTAGGAAGCTCTGTAGACATCCCATCTACTTCAAGTCTGTAGAGATTCTTTGCTCGAATCCCAACCTTCTTTACTTGTCCTGTTTCCTTGTGCCGAAGGAAAACATTTCCTTTATTGAAGACAACTTCATACCCTTTATCCTCTATCATTGCGACTGGGATCAAATTCTTCTTTAAACCTGGAACATGCACTACATCTTGTAAAAGAATGATTTTACCTGACTCCCTCTGAAAGGTTATGGTACCAATTCCGGTCGCATTGTATCGTCCATTTTCACCCAACTCAACATGAAACTGGAGATATTTCTCCACCAAGTCACTGAAAAGATTCACATCTCCCATCATGTGAAAGGAAGCGCCACTATCCAAGAACCAAACTAAACCCATCACACTTGATACCAAGCATGCGATCAGTGAAAAATCCAGCTCAAACTGCGAGGCTAAGGCCTCTCCCACTGCAGATCCAGTAGCATGCTTATTTTTCTTCTTCTGCGAACAATTTGTGGCATAATGTCCGTGCTGGTGACAGTGAAAGCACTTCACCTTGGACATGTCCTGCTTCTTGCCTTTCGCACCGGATTGAGAAGATTTCTTGCTCTTCCCCTTCTTTGCTTTGGTAGCCAAAGTGAAATTCTCTTCATCATATGCCTTTGATGAAGATTCATCCCTAGTACTCCGCCTTATCTCCTCTTGCACAAGATCCGACCAAAGTCGCTCCCATCCTGGAAATTTCTCCCGACCATTGACAGAGTCCTGATAGGAATGCCAACTCTTCGGAAGTCCAAGGAGATCCAAGCTCACCAAGTCCTCATCATCGACAGTCACCCCCACACTTCCCAGCTCATCCCTGCATTGGGTGAACTTTGTGAGGTACTTGGGCTTACTGTTGCCTTTATCCATCTTTATGTTTCTGAGTTTATCCTTGAGCGCCAACTTCCTCTGGTCACTCTTGCTTTGGAATAAATCTGTCAACGCTTTCCATATAAAGTATGGAGAAGCTTTACCATGCAGGCTGGACACTATGTGATCCTTCACGCCCTCCAACAAAATCCTTCAACACTTTGTTGTCTTCTTTTGCCAAGCCTCAATTACGACAGCATCGCTAGAAGTAGGCTTTGGGACTTCATCATCTATGAACTCCTCCAACCCATTGTCATCCAGCACTGTCTCCATCCTGTCCTTCCATGCAATATAATTTGAGCTGCCCTCAAGGGCATACTCCAATCACAATCCGTTGAAAGACATCTCAACATCGACACCAAGAAAATATTGCTACAAATTCGAATTCCACCAGCTCAAAACTCAACCGCTTCTGATCTGAAATTGTGAGAACAAAGTATTTCTAGCACAGAGATAGACTGTAGGGGAATTTACTGTATTTTTCACCTTTCAAAGAAAGGATGAATCCAGAGGCTACCTGACCCTCTTACAGACTCTGCCTAAAGAAATAAAATGTAATCACTGTAAAAGATCCGATGATCAACTTTGCTCTGATACCATGTAGAAATTTGAATAATAGATGAGTTATTCGCCAAGATTATCTTGATTACACACTATTTGAGCTTCATGCATAATACATAACCTCTTCTACCATTGATCATCAATTTGCGGAATTAGAAGCAATCGCATGCGCACATTGAAACATTAATCAATCACACATATCAACACAGTGAACTCGGGAAGCTTACGGCTGAAAACCCCCAATATACAACATAATATAATGATGAAAGAATTATAATATCATAGTACAGCTCTCAAAAATATAACTGCTATCTCCAATTGTTACACCTGCACCATTTGAATATAGACAGTACAAGTTCAAATCTCCTCCACTGTTAACTTTGCCCTCTCTTTAAAAAACACAAGATGGTTGGAATGAGATCCAAGTTTGAATCCCACTGGCTTGTACTGTGCAATCCTCATTGGCAATCTCAATCAATGTGTGTGCAAATATCATGCACAGCTATAGTCACAACTGATAGTAGACTCACCCTTTCACCCACCTCTAACACTGGTCTCCACTGAACTGTCCATGCATTGCAGTTAACTGATGTGTTCTTTAGTTGATTTATGAGTTAATAATTAGTGAATTAATTAATAATTAATTCACACCACTCATCACTAGTGTATTTATCAGTTAGACTAAATACAACTAGTTCAACTAAGTTAAACCGAACACAACTCCACCAATTGTCTCATCAACTCCACCAAACTCTACCACATGAGTTCTAACTGAAGTCAACCATGCAATAGCTCAACTAACCCTTAGGAAAAGCATATTTCCTTCTGTCAGCTGCATGTGCCACATCCAAGCATCAAAATGAAGTGCTCCAAGAGGATAAGATAATGTTTATAGTCAAAATATTATTAAGGGTTAATAATATTTAGAGATCCTTTTATTGGATCTAAAAATAGACTCCGCCCAGTATGTCTAAAAATAGAGGTCCATCTATTTTTACCAACTTGACCAACCATCCATAAATAGCATTCTTCAACTCATAGACCATGATCCATATGTCTAAAAATAGACTTTGCAACAAATATCACCTGTGTGGCCCCCACCTAGTTTAGGTGATCACTTTCCAACTAGGATCAGGAAAGATGTTTCAGGATGTCTCCTTCACTGTTTCTTGTTTCCATCTTCAACACTCCCTTTGCTTTATTTAGTTGTTCTTTTATCTAAGAAAGTACAGCTTTAAACCAGTTGAAAATTTTTGGCTCCATACACTCTAGCACGTACTGCATATACGATCTATTCGCTACATGTAGTGTAACGGTGCCAACAAATTTTGCGATCATGAAAAGGATAGTTCTCAAAGGAAAATTTCTAACATCCCGGATGTTTATCTTTCCATATTTTCTTGGCTCTACCGCTAGATAACAATGTTTTAAAACATAATCTCTGACATTCTCTCCTCCATCAATAGACCCTGAGAGAAAAATAGACAAGCCTCTCCTCGACAAACCTGTAAGAAATTATACATCCTCTACTGTTATGGGAACCACTTGGTTCTTAATATGAAATGCCTTGATATTTGGATCCCATGCTCAAACTAAGAACTCCAATAGTTTTATTTTTTGCCTCATCCTTGACAACCGAAAGTACTTTAACAGTCCATAATCTCTAAGGACTCTTGCTGTGCCTGGATCATTTAAGTCAATCATATATTTTTCTTCATGCTCTCTTTCCCTCCATGTAATTGTCATTGTAATTTGATGGAAACCTGAAATGCAACCATAAGAACCATTAGATTCCTTTCAATGCAAAAAATTGGGCAAATTTTGGGCAAAATGAAAAAAACAAAAATGTATATTACACCCAACACAAGCTCTAGCAAGAGACAGTGCATTTTGTATGCAAGTAGTTTTCAATTTAGATGTTATACAATGCACTTTTCGATGTCTAAGGGTGCGTTGCCCTCTTTGGGAGCAGAATTTAACCTAGGGTCCCCAAAACCCTAAAAAAATGTAATGAATGGAAATGAAATGATTACTGAATGAAAGAGAGGGTTCATATCACTAACCTGGATCAAGCGGAAACGAAATCCATCCACAAAAATGATCGCAATCAGCAGCTGAAGTTCGGGGGCAAAATCAGGTTCAGAGCTCCAAAATGCAGATGGTAACTATGGAATGGTAAAAATGAATAGTAAAAACTCTTTTTAATAGTCATTTAATTGTTTCCAAATCATATTTATTGCTATGACTATGGTTTTATTATATTTTTATCATGAAATAGGTATTTTTAATCCATTTGATGTTGTTCTGAACAGGTCTTACAACTGATGAACAAATTAGTCGTGCAGATTTATTTCAAGAATGATTTGACCACAAAGCATATTTTTTCTCCTTATTTTTCGAGCTTTGTTAAAAACGAAAAAGGATTTGAAGCGCACTTTTATCTATTTTTCGAGCTTCAATATCAGTGAAAAAGGAACCCCTGAAGTCTTCTTTCAGCTCTTTTTAGACTCTGATAATGTGAAAATATTGCCGAGCACTTGTCTTTTCGAGCTCGTAAAAGTAAATTAATTGATATATACTCAGCATAAGTTTAACCCTTTTCCAAGCTAATATTAGATTATTTACGAAAAAGGAATACCTTGGTCAAACATGATTAAAGAGGTTCTCTCAAATATTATTTTATGCTTTTTCGAATCTGAGCGACAACTTTATGAAAAAGTACTTTTGGAGTTTTCTTTCGTCTTCTTTTTCAAACTCTCTAAATATGAAAAAGGACCGGGTTATCACTGTCGTTAAGATTGTTAAAACATAAAATAGCGACAGACTTGTCGATCATGACAAGAATTGAGTTTCATTCATTGCTAGACTCGTTAAATTATTAAATAGTGATACATTATCCACCTAAAGGGTTGAATTATAGATCAAGCAAATGTTATCCTCCTCAATCTTGTTAAAAAATAAAGAGGTATTGGTCGACAAATGACCAGGGAAAATTTGGGAAAGTGAACAGAACGTTTTACGGTAGCTGGTTGTTCTTGAACATGACACTTCACTCCATCACCATGATTGTTTAGGTTGGGTAATATTCTTGACGGTTCATTCATACCTATGTTTCATCATACCTTCACTTCAGTTTTGGGTCAATGTTTCCAAATCATCTCAATGTCGTCGATATGTTCAAGAGAATTCATCCAGTGAATACTCATCCTTCTACAATACTCATAAACCCTCATTGTCATGACAGTCATCCCTAAAAATTGCTATATCAAGTCATACCTTTGTCTCTGAAATTATTAACTCTCGTTTCACAATAAGGTGGCTTCTTGTCGACAACAAATAATTATCCAGGACGTTCACTTAGAAATATTATATTCTAGTACCATGAGGCTTGTTACAAGATCGACAAGATCCTCGCTTCTGGACTTTTGACCGAAAGAATTTTTTTGGCGTTCAACATCAAATCATCTATTCACACCTTACAAAATGTACTGCAATACCTTTAGGGCCATTGACATCAATGGTGGTTCTCTCATGTTTGTTAACAGCTCACATCATTGACTGGTAATCAAACGATGTCTTTCCATGTTCGACTACAAATCATATATTCACATGGCTAGACTTGTACCCAAATGATCGAGTGAAAGAGATAAGAAGACCCCGGATCTAGTTTCAGCCATCCGAGCTACAATTTCAGGATTGTTGTACACATCATCTGTACAGTGACCTTACATACAGATCATCATTCAAACATGGGTCGATATCTGTAGGCATGTATGTATTTGGGCAACATTTCACTGTACATGACTTTCTAAATTATGTACATGTTATTAGATTGTTTATGTGTTGAACATGGGAATGCCTACTGTTAGTATAAATCTTAATTACAAGCATACGAAAAAATACCACTTTAGTTGCGCATAAAAAATAGCCCTAACAGCAGAAATGGCTGCTAATATCCTCAGATCTGCAGTTAGGTGATCAAGATAAATGCTATAAAAATCTAGATATATGCATTAGAAGACATTAAACAGTAGAAAAAACAAGATTTACTCCATGCATCCAATAGACAAGACAAGAATATATCAAATGAATTTTTTATTAATGGCACCTGGGAGGAAAACACAAGAGGGTGTTCCCTGTTCTCCTCAATGGGATGGGTTCTTATAAGTCCTCAGCACTTCAGATCTAGAATTACTCTCTCTTGATGGTGTAGAAAACCCAGACAAAAATAGTAGCAAAATATGACTATGATGGTGGATCAATAGTCAGACCAAAAGTATAGATCCAGAGTGATTTTTAGGCAACAAAAGGTTGTAAATGAATGGGAAAACCCTTCTATTTATAACAAAATATTGAGTTAGTCTAGATATTGGTGCATAATTAAAATATTATTAACCAAATCAAGATCCAACTTTTGTGGAATATTTTATTATATTTGTTGGAGGGAAAAGGAATTTGACTTGGGTCAAATCCCTTTATTTGTAAATAATAAATAAATAAATGATTTATTTATCATTTTAAGGATGTGGTTGAGTAATAATCAAATAAATAATGATTTATTTAATTATTTAAGGGTGAATTAGTCATATTTAACAAAGAATATTATTTAAATAAGGTTTAGATAATCATTCTTAGAAAATAATAAGATAAATAATGATTTATCTAATTAATTTCCTTGTTTTGGGTTAAATATAACCATGAATATTAATTAAACTGTTGTTTAACTAATTATTCCTTGAGGAAAATCAAAAAAATGTATATTTATTTAATATTTCATCATGGGGTTTCCTATTTAGACCATAAACAACTTAATAAAGTTGGTTTACTAAGTTATTTTCATAGTGAAAGAAATTTTACTTAAGGTAAAATTGGTCTTACATGGTGTACTTGGGTCCATCTAATAACAATAGGTTAGATGACCAATAAATGGTGTAACATCTACCCTCAGCAATTATGATCAAGAGGATATATCATGATGTAATGTATTGTAATATTGATGCAGGTCGCCACTCCGCTTCATCTCCAGCCCATCACAGTGTAAAGCATCTCAATCAACATATCGTTATTATTATTGTGACTTCATGCTTTAGGGGGAAATTATTATAGGTCAATTTGGGCACCATTCCCAATGACCTGGTTAACTAGACATCATCTCCAGGACCAATGAATAGGGTCTATCATCCCCTGCCATTTTAATTTTTATATTCCCTAAGACAAAGAACAAGAAAAATCATCCATGACTTTCAACTGCAAAGATTTGCAAGATTTTATTTTTATAATATATCATGTGAGATCTCACCAACGTTGCCTCTAAAGGGACTAAGTGCATTTCATATGCAAGTAACCCCATTCAAGGGTTCTCTGCAAAGCACTTCCCGACAACGAAGGGTGCATTGGCCACATTGGGAGTGGAATTCCCATTGTTCCAGAATCTCCACTTGGCCAGTGCCTTCTAGAGGAGTTCACATGTGTAAAAATTTGAATCCATGTGTCCATTTGATACCTCTGAGACTGGGAACATGTCTTGCCTATTATTATAAATTCATTGACTGTAAAACTACCTTCAACTCCTTTATAAATTGAGCACAAATCTTAGTGTTTGAGAAGGAAGAATTTGAGTAGAGAAATGCTGGTCGAATTTCAATTTAGGAATTGATTTGAGTGACATGCCGCTGGAGAGATGTGCATTGTGATGAGGCTGGGATGCTTCTAGAGATTGTGACACTAAATAAATCATTGGGGTGCAACCTCCCCTTCTATCCATTAATAAATATTGTTGCTTACTTTCCCACATATGTATCTGTATAAGCTCATGTATTTTATATTATGAATTCTTATTTGATGCATATGGTTCATGTTTTATCGATTTAAATGAATAACTTGAATAGACATTTGTATTATTGCTATCTTTTTTTGTTTGGTGTTCATCTTTGTAGAGAATATTTTTGCAACTTAGCTCAGATTTGAAGCTACAACAAGAGCGACAGAAGGAGAACAGGAAGCGCTTGGACTCCAAGTAAGTTCTATGATCTGTTATATTTGTTTATTTACAGTTATGAAAAGTAGTTGCAAATTATTTAACCTGTTTTTCTAGATGAGCACTACATCTAGGGAAGAATTTTTTATCCGTAATCCATAATTCCGCATAACACCTAAAAATACCACAGTTCCAGTCATCATGGCAGGAAATGTACCACCTCAACCTATTGTTGCACCTACTAGGTATGCCCCTCTTGTTCTTCCAGCTATCCTAAATTCCCTTCCTAGAAAATATTCTGCTAGAATCGAAACTTGGGGAAGTGATGAAGATATTATAGCTGAAGAGAATGTAGACCAGTTTAATGACTTCATAGACAGGGAGGAGGTTGACCATGAGGATCTCAAGATGAGATTGTTTATTCAGAGATTTACTGGTGAATTTAGGAAGTGGTTCAAATCCCTTCATGCAAGAAGCATACATAATTGGAATGAATTTGAAGATAACTTCTTGAGGAAGTGGGGAAATAGAACCAAACCTGTACAAGCCCTTGCTGAGTATAATAGTTTGAAGAGAGTTGTTGATGAAACTGTTCAAAATTTTTCAAAGAGATTTAACAAATTTTATGACTCCATCCCTGCCCATCTAAAGCCTCCTCCAGTAGCAGCTCAACTGAGATATGTTGAAGCTTTTGATTACGAATTTTCTATCCTGATAAGAGAAAGAGAATCCCCTTCACTTGTTGAAATGAAAAATGATGCAGTGAAGGTGGAGGTCAATATGATAGCAGCAAAAATTTCCAAAATGGGAAAGACTAAATTGAAAGAAGAAGATAAGCCTTCCACCTCAAAGGATAAATTTGACTCCATGATGAAGACAATGGAAAAAATGATGGATAGGTTTTCCCTTGGGAATGCCTCTGCTCCTCCTACACAACATGAACCTCAGTTTAGAAATCCTCATTTCAGAAGACTTCAAAACCAACAGAGACTAAGGGAAAATAGAAATCAGCCACCTGACCCTCAAATAAGTCCTCCTTTTCAGCAAAACTTAGTTGATGAAGAATATCAGCCTGAAACACAATAAGACTGAATTCATTTCTTAGATGAAAACATGTCAGGAATGTTTTTGACTAAGGAGGAACATGATGAGTTAGATCATGAAGTAAACAAGGGTGAGGAACCATTTGATTATCTTAAAGGATATCAACATGTAATATTTGAGATGCAGAAACAATACAACCTCAGAAAGATAAATGTTCCAATTACTTCAAACAAAACACAGCCCAAGAAAGACGCCCCTAAAGTTGCTAAGGTTAGGAAAGATATACCACCTCCTCCTCCTATCAAAGAGACTAAAAAATCTGCTTATGTTTTCAGTTTGGAGAGTGAGATCTCTAAGATCAAAATCCCAGTACCTTTTGGAGAAATTCTTAAGTTGAATGAATACAGAATTAAGATTTTAAAAATGCTAAATTCCCAACCAGGAGCTATTGATATCCTAAATGTTCAAGAAGATCATCCAACCATATAATTGGGTCCAAGATTAGAGGATGAGCAGAATGAAGAGGTGCCTCCTTTTTATGTCAGCCTTAGTATTCATGGCATGACATTTCATAATGCCATGTTGGATTCAGGGGCCTCTCACAATCTTATGCCCAAATTAATCATGGAAAGGATGAGGTTGTAAATTACTAGACCATATAAGGATTTGTTTTCCTTTGATTCAAAAAGATTTCATTGCATTGGTTTAATAAAATATGTTGTTGTTGGTCTCACAAAAGTCCCTACCAAGACTGTGGTCATGGACATTGTGGTAGCAGACATTCCACCAAAGTTTGGCATGTTGTTATCAAGGTCATGGGTAGCAAAGATCAAGGGTACAATGCAGATGGACCTAACTTATGCCACCTGTTGGTGTCTCATGTTTTGATAGTTTGGAAAAGAAAAAGACAAGGCAACATCATAACCAATCTTTAGAGTTACAGGATCTAGTCCTCCTGTTCTCAGAGAGGGATCTCTCAAAAAGTTTTTTTTGCAAAGGTTTATCTTGTGTGCTTAGAGTATTGGTTTTAGACTAGTTATTGAGTGCAGGTGTTTGTTTGTTTGTTTGGTTGGATTGAATTGATACAGCAGAACAAGAAAGGTCTAGGAAAGATATATAGAACAGTAAAATATTTGTTTCATTGGGCGATGGAGTCAAAAAGAGGTCATAACACACTTATCAAATGAAATGGGATATCAAAGGGCAAATCTAACTTGGCCACAGGATCCTTTTGTTTTTGGAATGGAATGAACATTAATGATTTGTAAAGAGAGTTTTAATTCTCAACAAGGGGAATTTGAAAGCATAATTTGAAACAATAAAGAGTTCTTTGATAGACAGGGTTAACCATAAATTCTACAAATCACACCTTTAAGCAAACAATGATTTCAAAACAACTTTCAAAGTAAAATATAAGATTCGGGGAACACCCTATTTCCTCAAATATTTTATTCTAAAGGACTTTATAAAACATATAATATTTACTGATAATCACAGTCATAGAAGAGGGAACACCTAAAAACATCTATGATCATAATTATAACGACCTTTAAGCCAACTGTTTAAGTGAGAACAAAGGGCAAGATCAAAACAGACCTCTCTGATCCACTATAAGAAAAGAACTTCTAAGGGAGACTTCAATAACAGTTTTTAAATGGCAACAGACAAGCAGGGAGAACCATAAATCATGCTGAAACCAACTGTTCAAACTGTTAAGGAAATAAACAAGCATGAAGACTAAAGAGAAAGATTAAAGCCTCTAAAATACTTCAGCAGAAGAAAACATAAAACAGTGAATGATGAACAGGTCTAAGGTGCTTCCAGGAGTCATTTATTAGCCTAATACTTTCAATCCTACTGTAGTGCGAAATTATGGAACATAATGAAAACAGGGGAAAAACATGAAATGGTTCAGAATACTTCACCAATAGCCAAGCTCATGAATCCAATGATAGAGCCTTCTCAGGAACAAGCGTGCAACAACATCATCAAAACCTCCAAGACTTCAATTTATTCTTCAACTTCAAAGGACTATGTATTGATTTTAGAGAGTTTCAATATTACAACTTGTGATCAAACAACAACCAACCCTTCACTCATATTCTTTAAAAGTATATATAGAAGAATAAGGAGGTGAGATCTGATAAAAGATCTCAAAAACCAATAAATACAGACTTAAATGGCTTCTCAGCCTTTGGGGCTCAACGAAGAAGCTTACAATAGGTGTCTTCTATATTAAATGATTTACATAAAGATTTTAAGCTCGGTGGAAGCTTAATTTGACCTTTGAGGCTCTGTGTCATGTTAGAGTAACTCTGTAGATATTTTGTCATTGATTTTGTTCGCAGAATTACCCTTTAGCCGTGTTGTGAGGCAGATATTTGATTTCATGCAATAACTTCAGCCTGTATTTGATTTATTTGAGGCACAGGTGGCACTATGGTAGCTGAGGAATCAATTTTCCCCAGATTGTGGTGGTGGAGGCATTCTTGCTTGATAAAACACTTTAGGTTTTATGTAAACTGTGTTTTATTTTGGGGATTAGGCTTTTGATAATCATTCTTAGCCGTAATCCCTGTAAGCCTGTCTTTAATCTTCTGCTCTGATACATTCTGGTCTTCGACACTGATACTCTTTGACCGTGCCCCTTTCATGGTGTTTCTGTTGGTGTACAGGGCTGCGCAAGGTTCATAAGGCGTCAATGGTTCATGAATCATTGATAAACGTGAATTTCAAACCCTGTCAGTGATTTCCTGTGGTGAATCGAAGGCGGGAGGGTCGTCAACCTCAACCTTCGTAATTTCTTCAGCGTAGTGGAAAAATACATTGAAACCCTGCAAAATATAAAAAACTATTATAAAACCTGCATATATGGGTTAATTGCATTGGGAGGCATGTGAAGAAAGCAGGGTCGTTGGATGGCATCATCCAATGGTCAGGATTGATCGGGAGAGATCGTAGAATGAGTGGAAAAAAGATTAAATCCAAGTCGTCGATCGTGCAGAGATTGACGGTCGAGATCAAATGAGGAGGCGGAAAAAGGAGAATGAATCTGAGCCGTTGATCGCGCAAAGATCGATGGTCGGGAGCGGAAGTTGAAAGTCAAATGGAGAAATCAGGAGATGAATTGTGGGTCATTGATCTGCAGATTAGATCGACAGCAGAGGTTGATCAAATGTCGTGCCATAGCCGGATTAAATGTTGTGCATCTTGGTTAATCATCGGACATCTTCAACGAGCGATCTCCATCAGATGAGCGGGTTCGGGTCCGACGGTTGTGGTCAATATCGCTGGGCATCCTCGTCTGAACTTTAATGTGTGATGGATGGCGGTTTCGCAAATAGTACCCAGGACACATGGCGGAAAGTGTATGGAATCGCTAGCGATCGGGGAAAAACCGCCTTTGCCCAAAGGCGGTGCGATGAAAACCGCACGGTTTCTAGAAATCATCTTTTGGACGACGAGGACCACAAGGAGACAGATTCTGCATCATCCGATCTGTAGATCAGATCGACGGTGTAAATTTATTGAGAAATTGCTCCGGCGGAAACCCTTATAACAATAAAATAAAACCCGAAATTTACAAATAACAAAGGTTTTTTAATATTTTCGGGGTGGAAAATTTGTTAAAACGGATAAGCACTCGACTGACTAAGTGCTAGGTTCTGGCACCAGGGCACATGGATAAAAAGGGTTAGGGACTGGCCGAAGGGGGCTTAAGTCCAACACATAGAAAATATGCATTTTAATGGTTTTTTAAGGATTTTGAAATGGATTTGAGGCTTTCGATAAGGTTAAGAGAGAGTCTTAAAACCTTATCAAGGGCTTTTATGATGTGAAAAAGGGAGAAACATAAAAAGGAGGGATTTTTATGGGAAGTGGGGGGAAGAAAAAAAAGATATTAGTTTTTTAAGAGGAGGAAGGGGAAAATGGTGCTTGCAGCAGTACTCTTTTTGGATTTTTAGCAGGATTTCAGAGTTTTCAAGATGGGAACAGCGGTGAAGGTTTGGACAGAGGCAGGACACCTTCAAGAGTCTTCAAGAGCCAACAATTTTTAGCAATGAAATTTGCTCCTTGAAGGCTCAAATAGTCTTAGCCACCCTTTGCTATAACAAATATTTATAGGTGGCTAACAGTGGCTCCACTTGGGGATGGTGCCTTCTTGAAGGCATCAAGAATTCAGACCTGCATTCTCTAGAAGGCTGACCTGTGCTTGATCCTTTAATGTTCTCTGGGAGGCTGATCAGTTGCCTAATCAATTGGGTTTCCTTTCTTTCTGTGGATAATGTGCTCTGAAAACATATTAGCAGCCAAAAAAACAATGGATCTTCATCAATACAACTTTCTACCTACCCAATCCTACTGATCTAACATTTTTTTCTTCTTAGAGTGCACTTGGATTGGCAAACTCTCTTACAACATTTTATTCTTTTGAAAGCATAAAAATAATCTAATTCTACTCCTTATTTCTATCTAAACTCAGATTAAATAGTTGAGTTCAGATGCTTCTCTACCTAATCTACTTCCTGTTGGGATTAAACTGTCCAACAGACTTTTATTCTCTAAATTCTAGAATCAGAAATTGAAAAACATTCAAGTTAGAATTGGACAATCTAACGTGATGCTGGTCTATGGCATAAAAGACAAACTGCACATAGAAATTTATTTTTCACAAAAAATAAATAAAAAATGGAAGGCTTAAGATCTGAAATTCGAAAACATTTCCTTCCTCTTTTCTACAGCTCTTATTTGACTCTTATTGAGTTGTCTTTTCTTTTTCTCTGGTTCAGATTTTGAGCTGATTAGAACCAGATTTTTAAATATTTTTTGACTCAAAAAATAAAACATTTTTTAGTCATCTCTCTTTGGAAACTGAGGTTCAGGTTTTGAACATGTTTGAACCTTTCATTTCTATCCTAATCTATCTACTGATAATCCAGGATTAAACAGTTTGGCAAATCGAATTCACTATCCTATCAGCAGAAAATTTAAAGCTAATTAGTCAAGATTAGGTAGTTTGACTAACTAGAAGTGTGTTCTTTAGGAGTGGAATTTGAGTTTGCACACTTTCAGATTTTTTTCTCTTTTTTGGTATGGGGCTATACCTTTATTTTTTTTACAATATGCCCTCTTTTCTTCCTTTCTTTGTTTTTGTATTTTTGATTTTTCTAACTTTGAATGCAATGGTTAGACTATGATATTTACAATGAAAAAATAAAATGCTTTGAAACTTAAGATTCTTGGCAGAAGTAATGCTTGAGCATCCTGCCATTGACAGGACCTCCATATAGGTCTTCTCCATTCAATTCTTTCAAGAAAAATGCATTGTGACCCCTCTCAGCATGAATAATATAGGGCCCTTTCCACAAGTTCTCAAATTTGCCATGTTTTCCCTTCTCTTCTTTTCTTGAATCCCACTTAAGAACAACATCTCCAACTTGGAAATTGTTTGCCTTAGTCCTCTTATCAAATAGCTTCTTCATATTTTCTTGGACTAACTGTGTTCTTTCATAGACTTCCTCTCTGGTCTGCTGTAAATGGATTGTTTGGTTGATTCTTCTTTGCATATCATTCTCTTCAATCTGCACTTCTTGAAGGAGCTTCATGCCTGGCACTCCCAATGAAGTGGGAAGGACTGCATCCATGCCATAGAATAGCCGATAGGGGGACATGTTTATTGATTTCATTGTAGTTAGCCTATCAGCCCATAAGGCATGAATCAGCTTACTGTGCCATGATTTCTGATTTTGTTCCAATAGCTTTTTAATGATATTGATGAGGCTCTTGTTGGAAGATTCAGCTAATCCATTTCCTTGGGGATAGTAAGCAGTGGAATGGCCCAAGGTTATGTGGTATTTGTAGCAGAAATCCACCATCTTCTTAGATTTAAAAGCAGCAGCATTGTCTGTTATGATTTTTCTGGGACAACCAAAATTGGATAGGATATTTGTTTCGAGGAACTTGATAATGACAGAGTCATTGGCATTTCTAGAAGGTATAGCTTCTATCCATTTGGTAAAGAAGTCAGTGGCTGTGAAGATCCATTTATGTTGAGCTGAGGAGGATGGGTGAATTTCTCCAATGAAGTTTAAACCCCATTGTTGAAAAGGTGCCTCAACTCTGATAGGATGTAAGGGTAAGGGGAGAATTTTCCTTTTGCCATCAAAGATTTGACACTTATGGCAAGACATGACCAACTTTTGAGTGTTTGGGAAAAGGGTAGGCCAATAGTAACCAGATCTAAGAATTTTGTTCGCGGTGGCCTTCCAGTAGAGGTGTCCTCCACATTCTCCGTCATGCAATTCATGCATGATTTTTCCTGCATCATCTTCAAGTAAACATTTAAGTAAAATTCCAACAGCGTTTTTCCAATATAATACTCCATCTAATATGCAAAAACTCAAAGCCTTTTGTTTCAAGAATCTAGCTTTAGTTTTAGATAAAGAAGGAGGGGCATTTAGATATAAAAGCAAATAAATAATTTTGGCATACCAAGGAGAATTTAGAAATGTTTCTTCAATAACAGGAGCATCAGATTCTTCTATTTCTTCTAACACATCTACCATATTCATGTCCAGTGCTTGAAAGTTAGACTCAGCCATAATTTTTGCTAATCCCTGCCCCTTAACTAGTTTGGAGGGCCTAATTTCTAAGCCATATTCAAGAATAGTTGCAATCCATCTTCCCCTTTTACCATCGGGGTCTTGACTTAGAATGTCCTTGACAACAGTATGTGGAACAAAAGTAATTATGTGAGAGTGTAAAATATAAACCCTAAAGTCCTTTAATGCTTTCACTAATTCTAAGGCTTGCTTCTCCATGATGTTATATTTGAGAGGAGCATCTCTTAAGGCCCTACTAAAGAAATATATTGGTTTCTCTTGCCCCAAATCATTCTTTTGAAGTAAAAATGCAGCTATTGTATGTTCAGATGCAAAAGAAAATATATATAAATCTTTGGTAAAATATGGACTAATCAGGATTGGTGCTTGAGTAAGAGCTTGTTTGACCAGTTCGAATGATTGTTTAGCTGGTAAAGTCCATTTTATACCGACATCTTTCTTAAGCATGTTTGTAATGTTTTTTAATAGCTCAGCAAGATTAGGAATAAACCTTCTCAGGAAATTAATCTTTCCGATGAAAGATTGCAATTCTTTGAGGCTCCTTGGATGGCTGATCTGCAATATGTCATCTATCCTTGTAGGGTCTATTTTGATTCCCTCTCCCGAAATTATGTGGCCAAGAAGTTTACCTTCTTGGAGACCAAAGAGTGTTTTCTTGGGATTCAATGACAAGCCAAATTTCCTACACTTCTCAAAACCTTTCCTTAGGTGAATCAAATGTTCTTCATCAGTTTTTGAGAAAACAGTTATGTCATCAAGGTAAATGATTATGAAATAGCCATTGTCTTCAGAAAAGGCTATGTCCATGGCCCTTTGGAAGGTGGCCCCTGCATTCATTAATCCGAAAGGCATTTTGACATACATAAAGGTGCCCCAAGGTGTGGTAAAAGCAGTTTTGATTTGATCACTTGGGAGCACTAACACCTGGTTGTAACCTGAGAACCCATCTAAGAGGGAAATCCTTTTTGACCCAACTACCTTCTGAATTATATGGTCCATTTTGGGTAAGGGGTAGTTGTCTTTTAAGGAGGCTCTATTTAAATTTCTGAAGTCAATACAGAGCCTGATCTCCCCTGTCTTTTTCCTAACAGAAACTAAGTTTGATACCCATTCTGAAAACCTAACAGGTACTATAATGCCAGCATCATGCATCTTTTCAATTTCAGCTCTAACTAAAGGTAATAAAAGTGGGTTTATTCTCCTCAGTTTTTGTTTGACCGGCTTTTGATTTTCCTTCAAGGGAATCTTGTGCTGAATAATCCTAGTATCGTAAGACTTCAGATCTATGTATGCCCAAGCAAACACATCTTTAAATTCTTTGAACAACTCTATATATAGATATTTTATGTGAGTTGGAAGAGTGCTGGACAATTTAATCATCTTGGGTTCCGTTAGGGATCCTATGTTGTGTTCTTCTACGTTTTTTTCTACAGGCTTCATTTTTGGTTCTTTGGCTACATCATTAAAGTCGAAAAGGTGTTCCAAAGGCGAGAGACCTCTTGGAATTGAACCATCCTTACATTATAAAACTTCCAGGTCTCTTTGGTCCACGTTGTCAATTGACTCTACTTCAAACGTATTCTCATAATGACTTATATCAGCAGAGTGTGTTATTTCAGCTTCTGGGATTTCTTCAATATATGGGCAGTTCTGATTATGGCTAGATTCTGATGTTGGTATGGTGATATCATTTTCTGATTTTAAGAAATCATCTATATGTTTGTCAGAGTCAAACACCTGCCAGTGATCTTCGTTATCAGGCACAGCAGGTCTGTGTTTTACTTTTACACTGAGTTGTTGATTTATTTCAGGTGTTTGACAATTGCTGGCATTGAAAGTGAGTTCATTTGCTAGATGATTCAATTCTCTTGGAATGAAAATAAGTTCATATTTTTCAAAGGTTTTCAATAGATCGAGGGAAGCATTTCGATATTCCCTAAGTCTTGGATTTTTAGCTGAGTATTCTCCTTTGATTTTTTTTATGATAAGTTCAGAATCTCCTAAGATTGATATCCTCTGGGCTTCTAACTGTTTAAGCAGTTGTAAGCCTAGGAGAAGTGCTTCATACTCAGCAACATTGTTAGTGCATGGGAAATCCAATTTGTATGAAAAACTCTGTTTTGTATTTTAAATCCACACACCTACTCTTGCACTTGTTTTATTACAAGATCCATCAAAATTTATTTTCCAAAGTATGCCATCCTTATTTTCATTTTCTTGTTGTTGTTGATTGTCAATGTTTTGAATTTGATCGAAGGGAAGATTGGATTGTTGTGGTGAACTGATTGGGTCTATGTTTTCTTTATCTTTTTGAGTAATGTCATCTTCGTTATATAAGATAAAGGAATATAAACTTGATTGAATAGAATAGATTGGAGAATTGTTTGGTTTGTCTATGTTGCTCACCATGTACTTCATGTGAGATTCCTTGTATAGTCTTCTGTTTTGGTTAAAAATTGGAATGGTGGCATAAGACATGTCCATTTGAAGGCTTCCCTGAAGTTTGGCTCCCCAAGATCTTGATAAGAGCATGCCATACTTAGGGGGAATGTCAGCTACAACTATATCCTTAACTAGACTCTTAGCAGGGATCTGAGCTAAAGTAACACATAAATCTTTGATTAAACCTAAACATTTGACTCGGCTTGAGTCAAAAGAATAAAAATATTTGTATGGTTTAGTAATCTCCAAGCCTAAGCTCTCCCTTACCACCTTGGGCATCAGATTATGTGAAGCTCCCGAATCTAACATGGCATTGTGTAAAATTTTCTCATGTATGTTCAAGCTAACATAGAAGGGAGGGACAGCCCCTTCTTTATATTTTCCTTCAACTTCTGGACCAAACAAGAGCTCAGGTTTGTCATCTGTCAAGTTTAAAGTGTCTGTATCACTTCCTAAGTTCAAAGCTTTCAAAACTTGGTTTTTGTACACCTCTTGGGTTACTAGTTCAGCTAGGGGGATGGTAATTTTTATCTTGGCAATCTCTCCCTCAAGGCTGAAAGGAATTATTGACTTATTGATATTTACATCTGCTTTTTCAATTGCATTCTTTTCAGCAACTTTGATTTGTTGAACCCTTTTTTGGAATGGTACATGGGATAATTTTATTAGGACCACTAGCTGAAGTGCTAGGGGTACTCAGTTCAACATTTGGTTGGACACCTTTGTCTTTGTTTGAATCTGGTTTTTTAGTCGAAATGTTGGTTTTCTCTGCTGTCTTTTTGGGTTGGTTTTCTGCGTTTTTCTTGACAGCAGTGCTAGTGTTCTTATCTTTTGAATTATCTATGTTTCCCTTGCTCCTAAGATCATATTGTTTGTGTATCTCCATGATTGCATTTTCAAAACCTAATCTATAGTCATCAGAATATTCATAGGTATTTGTATTTTGATCAGAAGAGAAAAAATCTTGTTCTTCCTCAGTGAGGAAAACATCATCCCCAATATTTGATCCAATCAAGTTTACATGTGATTCTTCCAACCTTTCCAACTCCCTATCTTCCTCATATTGATCTACATAGTTTTTTTGGAAGGGAGGTCTAATCTGTTGGTCATTTTCGTTCTATTTGTCTTGATTGTTTTCTGTTCTATAATTCTGATTTCTATTTCGAGGAGCAGCTTGGTTTTGATTTGCTTGTGCTTTCTTAATTATACTCATCTCTTTCATCATTTCTTCCAGCATCCTCTCCATTTTTGAGCTTGAAGTAGAAGGAGTGGACTCTTCTCTAAAAGACACTCTCTTTTCGGTTTTCATTCTCTCTCTTCTCCATCAAGTTGACTTCCACAAAAAGAGCACCTTGTTGCATATCTTCCAGAGTTGCAAAATTTCTTTCTCTCAGCTGATAGGTCATGTCAGAGTCAAACCCTTCCGGAAATTTATTTAAAGTTGAGCCCGGTGAAGGTTTTAGTTCTGAGGAAAGTGCATTATACACACTATTAAACCTAGTGCAGTAAGCTTTCCAACTTTCCCCAGTATTTCTATGGAAGTTCCTGTAGTCAGAAAGGACTTGGAGAGGGTTTTTCTTTACTTCCCATTTGTTTAGGAACGTTTGATGGAAGCCTTGGAGATAATTAATACTATGGGGGGCTAGACCTTTGAACCATTTTCTTACTTCTCCCCCTAAACTCTGAGCAAATAACCTAAGCTTGACAGAATCATCATCGATTTCATTTCTGTCAAAGTAGTCATTCATTTTATCTACATGTTGTGATACGGTTGTAGCATTGTTGGCATCATACAATGGAATTTTGGACTGATAGTCCTGTGGAAGATTAACTAATGGTACAGGAAGGACTAGGGGAGTATACCATGCTGCCATGATAGGTGGTGGGGGCGGACTTATAACAGGAATAGTGGGCTGAGGTGTAGTGGTTTGAACAGTTGATGAAGGGTGGGAAGAAGTGGACGGACCAGGAATAGATTGTTGAGCTGATCTTGGATGAGAGACACCTAAGTTGTGAAGGAAATGTAAGTCAGGAGGTGTGGTTTCTCTATTACCAGGATGCCCACTTGTTTCAGGGGATGAAAGTGAAAATTTAGAGTCTATCTTAGTTATATCATCAAATGACCTAGTTCTAAATGGATTTACTAAGTCAGGTTTTGATTGTTGTAGAGCTGTAAGATTTTCGGGAACTGAATTAGCTCTCAAGGGTGATCTGAAAACAGTTGATAATTTAATTCTAGGAGACTTCCAAAGGATGCTTTCAGGGTTGGCAACTATTCCCGGTGGGTTTGGGTCAGGGTATGCTCTAGTGTGAATCTTTCTAGGAGCCACTATGCTATGTTTTTCAGACCTGGTTAGAAAGAGAGTTTAACCAAATATGACAATCTTTAAGAGGCTAACTGATCTTTTCAAAAGAAGAAAAAAATTTTAATCTTAAAACCTTCTAGCTGAGTTTGTAAGATGCTATTTAAGACTTGGGGTCTTCCTAGTGGACTCTTAAGGTCTGGATTTAGGATTGTGGAGTCGCTAGGTGGGAATTTTTTAGCTCTTTTGGAGGTAAAAGGTTTTATGATCCACCACCAAGTTTATTATGAAGCCAAACTGAAATTTTTTGGGTTTTTCTGAGTTATTTTGGTTTTTATAGGTTATGAGAGTGTTCTAAGTTTGATTTAACACTTAGCTAGGGTGTCAAAACATACAGAGTTTACTCTTATGGCTTGGTAACTGAAATCTTCAAGGTTTGACAAGGCCTTATGAGAATCCTAAGAGTTACTTAGTTTGTCACTGATTCAAAAGGTCCTATCATGATTACCATTGCTTGGTATTGCTTGAATAAAGTTACTTATGTTATGCTGGAAAGTGAGCGTTTTACTTTGCAGATTTTACTCAAGGTCCCACCGTGATCGCCATTATGTTGGTGTCCCGTGTTTTGATAGTTTGGCAAATCAAAAGACAAGGAAACATTAGAAACAATCTTTAAAGTTACAGGATCTAGTCCTCCTATTCTCAGAGAGGGATCTCTCAAAAAAATTTGTTTGCAAAGGTTTATCTTGTGTGCTTAGAGTATTGGTTTTAGACTAGTTATTGAGTGCAGGTATTTGTTTGTTTGTTTGGTTGGATTGAATTGATACAGCATAACATGAAAGGTCTAGGAAAGATATATAGAACAGTAAAATATCTATTTCATTGGGCGATGGAGTCAAAAAGAGGTCATAACACACTTATCAAAGGATATGGGATATCAAAGGGAAAATCTAACTTGGCCACAGGATCCTTTTGTTTTTGGAATGGAATGAACATTAATGATTTGGAAAGAGAGTTTTAATTCTTAACAAAGGGAATTTGAAAGCATAATTTGAAACAATAAATATTTCTTTGATAGACAGGGTTAACCATAAATTCTACAGATCACACCTTTAAGCAAACAATGATTTCAAAACAACTTTCAAAGTAAAATCTAAGATTCGGGGAACACCCTATTTCCTCAAAGATTTTATTCTAAAGGACTTTAGAAAACATATAATATTTATTGATAATCACAGTCATAGAAGAGGGAACACCTAAAAATATCTATGATCATAATTATAATGACCTTTAAGCCAACTATTTAAGTGAGAACAAAGGGCAAGATCAAAACAGACCTCTCTGATCCACTATAAGCAAATAACTTCCAAGGGAGACTTCAATAACAGTTTTTAAATGGCAACAGACAAGCAGGGAGAGCCATAAATCATGCTGAAACCAACTGTTCAAACTGTTAAGTAAATAAACAAGCATGAAGACTAAAGAGAAAGATTAAAGCCTCTAAAATACTTCAACAGAAGAAAACATAAAACAGTGAAGGATGAACAGGTCTAAGGTGCTTCCAGGAGTCATTTCTTAGCCTAATACTTTCTATCCTACTGTAGTGAGAAATTATGGAACATAATGAAAACAGGGGAAAAACATGAAACGGTTCAGAATAATTCACCAACAGCCAAGCTCATGAATCCAATGATAGAGCCTTCTCAGGAACAAGTGTGCAACAACATCATCAAAACCTCCAAGACTTCAATTTATTCTTCAAATTCAAAGGACTATGTATTTATTTCAGAGAGTTTCAATATTACAACTTGTGATCAAACAACAACCAACCCTTCACTCATCTTCTTCAAAAGTATATATAGAAGAATGAGGAGGTGAGATGTGATAAAAGATCTCAAAAACCAATAAATATAGACTTAAATGGCTTCTTGGCCTTTGGGGCTCAACGAAGAAGCTTACAATAGGTGTCTTCTGTATTAAATGATTTACATAAATATTTTAAGCTCGGTGGAAGCTTAATTTGACCTTTGAGGCTCTATGTCATGTTAGAGTAACTCTGTAGATATTTTGTCATTGATTTTGTTTGCATAATTACCCTTTAGCCGTGTTGTGAGGAAGATATTTGATTTCATGCAATAACTTCGGCCTGTATTTGATTTCTTTGAGGCACAGGTGGCACTATGGTAGCTGAGGAATCAATTTGTCCCAGATTGTGGTGGTGGAGGCATTCCTGCTTGATAAAACACTTTAGGTTTTCTGTAAACTATGTTTTATTTCGAGGATTAGGCTTTTGATAATCATTTTTATCCATAATCCCCGTAAGCCTATCTTTAATCTTCTGCTTTGATACATTCTGGTCTTCGACACTGATACTCTTTGACCGTGCCCCTTTCATGGTGTTTTTGTTGGTGTGCAGGGCTGCGCAGGGTTCATAAGGCGTTAATGGTTCATGAATCATTGATAAACGTGAATTTAAAACCCTATCAGTGATTTCCTATGGTGAATCGAAGGCGAGAGGGTTGTCACCCTCAACCTTCGTAATTTCTTCAGCGTAGCAGAAAAATACATTGAAACCCTATAAAATATGAAAAGTTGTTATAAAACCAGCATATATAGGTTAACTGCATCGGGAGGCGTGTGAAGAAAGTGGGGCCGTTGGATGGCATCATCCAATGGTCAGGATTGATCGGGAGAGATCGTAGAACGAGTGGAAAAAATATTAAATCTGAGTCGTCGATCATGCAGAGATCGACGGTCGAGATCGAATGAGGAGGCAGAAAAAGGAGAATGAATCTGAGCCATCGATCGCGTAGAGATCGACGGTCAGGAGTGGAAGTTGAAAGTCAAACGGAGAAATCGGGAGATGAATTGTGGGTCGTCGATCTGCAAATCAGATCGACGGCGGAGGTTGATCAAATGTCACACCAAAGCCAAATTAGATGTTGTGCATCTTGGTTAATCATCAGACATCTTCGGCAAGCGATCTCCGTCGGATGAGCGGGTTCGGATCCGAAAGATGTGGTCAATATCGCTGGGCATCCTCGTCCGAAATTTAATGCGTGATGGATGGCGATTTTGAAAATAGTACCCAGGACACATGGCGGCAAGTGTATGGAATCACTGGCAATCGGGGAAAAACCACCTTTGCCTAAAGGCGGTGCGATGAAAACCACGCGGTTTCTGGAAATCGGCTTTTGGATGGCGGGGACCACAAGGAGACGAATTCCGCACCGTCTGATTTGTAGATCAGATTGACTGTGTAAATTTATTGAGAAATTTCTTCGACGGGAACCCTTTTAACAATAAAATAAAGCCCGAAATTTACAAACAACAAAGTTTTTTTAATATTTTCGGGGCGAAAAATTTGTTAAAACGGATAAGCGCCCGACTGACTAAGCACCAGGTTCTGGCGCCAGGGCGCATGGATAAAAAGGGTTAGGGACTGGCCGAAGGGGGCTTAAGTCCAACACATAGAAAATATGCATTTTAATGGTTTTTTAAGGATTTTGAAAGGGATTTGAGGCTTTCGATAAGGTTAAGAGAGAGTCTTAAAACCTTATCAAGGGCTTTTATGATGTGAAAAAGGGAGAAACATAAAAAGGAGGGATTTTTATGGGAAGTGGGGGAAAAAAAAAAGGATTAGTTTTTTAAGAGGAGGAAGGGGAAAATGGTGCTTGCAGCAGTACTCTTTTTTGATTTTTAGCAGGATTTCAGAGTTTTCAAGATGGGAACAGCGGTGAAGGTTTGGATAGAGGAATGATACCTTCAGGAGTCTTCAAGAGCCAAAAAATTTTAGCAATGAAATTTGTTCCTTGAAGGCTCAAACAGTCTTAGCCACCCTTTGGTATAACAAATATTTATAGGTGGCTAACACCACCACTCCTGTTTTTTGTGAGCAAAGGAGACTATACAGAGAAACAAGTGTGGCTTACATGGTAAGCAGTAAAGATAAACCTCAGAATTTTCCAATATATGTTTGTTGATACTAAATTAGGATCTGCTATTCTCTTCAATAAAATTCAGGAAACAGAAAATCAGCAGAAAAAAAAATCAGCAAATCAGTGAGGAGAAGGAAGAAGGTTAGTGGTTGTTACACTTTGATGGATCAGCAGGAAGAGAGGGCACTGGAGTAGGAATTTGGATCACAACTCCAGAGGATGAAAGTAAGTTATTTTATTACAAACTGAATTTTGATTGCACAAATAACATGGCTGAGTATGAATCTTTATTTTTGGGCTTAGAAATGTTGAAAAGAATGGGTGCCCAAAATATTTATGTTTGTGGAGATTCTAAATTAGTTATTAAGAAATTTGAGGCTGTATATAAAACTAAGGATGTGAGAATGAGGGCATACAAAAATTTGATCATGGATATGTTAGAGAATTTCCAAGAATATTCATTTATTGTGAAGACTAGGGACCAAAACTCAGTAGCTAACTCTGTAGTTGTCTTTGCAAGTCTATTTACCATTCCTGTACATTCGATTGAAAGATATGAGGTTGAATTTCACCATAGACCTGCTATCCCTGACAATATTATCCATTGGAAAGTTTTTTATAATGGCCAGCAAGTCAAAAAAATTATAGAATTGAAAGAGGAGTTTGAAAGTACACAAGTAGATCAACAAAACATGCTTGCTGAAACAAAGGGAAATTCTGAAGCGTTACCACTGAAGAATAACTCTATACCCAAAGGTCTCATACCTCTTGAGAATATTTTTGATCAAAATGATATGTTCAAGTCTCCTAGGATACAAGGTGATTATGAAGAAGTAGAGATTTGTAACCTTGGTATAGTGACAATGCCCAAAATGATTAAGCTTTCAAATTTTCTTTCAATTGACATGAAACAAAAATATATTGAGATGACGACAAGGTTCATAGGTGTCTTTGCATGGAGTTATATTAATTTGAAGAAGTATGACCCTACTATCATTCAGCGTACCATTCCTATTAAAGAAAATGAAAATATTTTCAAGAAGAATTTGAGGAAGATTAATCCACTTCTTATGCCTCTGATTGAGAAATAAATCAAGAAACTATTTGATGCCAAAATCATTGTTCCAATCAGATTCTCAAATTTTCTTGCAAACTTGGTTCCAGTAAGAAATAAGAGTGGAGAAATCATAATCTGCATTGATTTCAGAAACTTAAACAAAGCCTCTCTAAAGTACAACTGCCCTCTCCCAAAGATGGACCAAATTTTGCAGAATATTGTTGGTTCCCAAAGGATGTCTATGCTTGATGGTTTTTTAGGGTACAATCATATACTTGTGCATCTAGAAGATTAGGAGAAAACATCCTTTACCACACCTTGGGGCACATTCATGTATGCCAAGATGCCTTTTGGTATGATGAATGCAGGAGCTACGTTTCAAAGAGAAATGGACATTTCTTTTGCTGAGGAGAAGGACAAGATGGTGTTTTTTTATCTGGATGACATAACAGTTTTCTAAAGGAGAGAAGAAGATCACTTGAAGCACCTAGAAAACATTATGTTGAAGTGTAGAAGGTTTGGAATTTCTCTTAATCCCACTAAAATAATTTTTTCCCTGACTTTAGGCAAGTTAATTCGGCATATTATTTCTAAATATGGGATTAATATTGATCCAAACAGGTTCAATACAATTCAGAAAGTGGATCTACCTAGAAGCAGAAAGGAAATTCGGTCTTTCCTTGGAAGGGTAAATTTTGTGAGGAGGTTTATTCCTAATTTTGTTGAGATTGTAAAATACATAACTAAAATTCTGAAAAATGGAACTGACATCAAGTGGACAGTAGAAGCAAAGCACTCATTTGAGGAGATCAAGAAGGCACTCACTCAAGCACCAATATTGATCAGACCGGATTTTTCAATAATTTATGGTTTTTACATTTGCATCAGAAAATGCAATTGTTAGAGTTTTGCTGCAAAAAAGACAGCAAGATACTGAGCAACCCATTTTATGTTTTAGTAGGACATTAGCTAATTCAGAGTTGAAGTACAACATCTTAGAAAAGCAAGCCTATGCCTTGGTTAAAGCCATCAAATATTTCAGAATTTACATTCTGCATTCTCATGTCATAGCTTTTGTTCCTAATGTTGTTGTAAAGGACATCCTAACCCAATCTGATCCTGATGGTAAGAGAGGGAAGTGGATAGCTAACTTGCCGGAATATGATATAGAGATCAGACCCACAAAATTGGTCAAAGGTCAAGGCCTAGCAAAGTTGATCGCACAGTCAAATTTTGACTCTCTTGATATGAATTTAATTGAATAAATTTCATAATTATCAGATGAAGATGAAGAGATGATTCCCATTGAAGAGAAGTACATCCTTTTTGACAGGTACAAAGACATTGTTTTTGTCTTACATCATCATAGAGTGCCTACTGAGTTGACAAAGTCCAAGGCAAGGTATGTGAAGTTAAAGTCTTTGAAGTACTGCATCATTGATAAAAAACTATATTGGAAAGATACCAGTGGTATTCTTTTGAATTTTTTGCTGGAAGAGGAGGCAGAAAAAAGTGATTGAGGAGTTTCACAAAGGAGATTGTGGAGTTCATCATTATTGGAAGGCTACAGTAAATAAGATTCTCAGAGTAGGGTATTATTGGCCTACTAATCTACAAAAATATTGTTGCCTGCCATGAATGCCAAAAATTTTTATGGTAAGAAGAATCTTGTTCCTTTACCCTTGATGCCTATCTATGTTGAGGTGTCATTTCAGCAGTGGGGGCTAGATTTTATTGGTGAGATTCATCCATCATCTGCAGGTCAGCATCGCTGGATTCTGACAGCAACTGATTATTTCACCAAGTGGATTGAAGCAATCGCAACTAGGCAAGAAAATGATTTAGTTATCATTTCATTTTTGGAAAATAATATATTGTCTAGGTTTGGTTTCCATATGAAGATCATGACTGATAATGCACAGGAATTCAAATCTAAGAAGTTGATCATTTTTTGTCATCAATATCACATTACACTTGGGCATTCTACTGCATATTATCCACAAGGTAATGGTCTTCCTTAATCTTCTGACAAAAGCATTGTGAGGATTATTAAGAAGGTTTTGCATGAAAATAAGAAGTCATGGAATTTGAAGTTGAAGTATGCTCTGTGGGCTGATAGAGTGTGCACAAAGAGATCAATTGAAACTTCACCTTATGAGTTGGTATATGGAGCTGAAGCCATTTTTCCTACATCCTTGGGAGTGCCTGTCATGAAGTTTCTGCAAGGATTGGAGGAGGAGCCAAATGAAATTCAGAGGAGAATAAATCAGTTGATAGCCTTACAGGAGAAAAGGGAGGAAGTCTATAATAGTAATCAACAATCTCAAAACAGAATCAAGAATACATTTTACAGGAAGATCAAGGAGGAAAACTTTCAAATCCAAGATGTGGTTTTAAAATGGGAGGCCGGGATTGAAGAAAAGGGGAAACATGGTAAGTTTGAAAATATATGGAAATTTCCATTCAGAGTAGCTGCATTCCATGGAAGAAACACTTATATTCTGCAAGAGATGGATGGACAGCCTTGTGTTGGAGGGCCTATCAATGGCAATTTTTTGAAGCACTATTCCTCTTAAGTCTTGTTGATCTTTCATTCCATTATATATATTCCATTCTTATATTTTTTTCTGCTAATAAATACAAGTTGATCATCAAGCTTGAGCCCGAGGTGAAGGCCATTAGAGTTTGAAGGAAATCTTGGAAAATTTCAGAGTTTTTGTTTTCAAGAATATGGATAGCACTGGAACTATAGGTTCTTTGGTGTACCACAGGGGCACACCATCCCAAGTCAAGCCACTGTTATCACTCAGAAAAAAATGAAACATCATTTTACATAGTCCTATAGGTTCTTGTGTCAAAGGTATGGTCATAGAATTCATTTTTCATTATGTGGTTAAGGAAAATTTTAATTTTTTCTTATTATCTTATCCTAAGGCCCAAACCCACCACCATTCAAGTCTTTTTATGTCACATAAGTCATTATTTCCTGAAATATTTCATTTCCCAAGCATACAACTCCGAAAAGGTCATTTTAGCCAAGAATCCCTACTTTCGTAGCAAATTACATGGAAAAAAAACACTTTTCGCTACGAAATTGCTAATACTTTCACAGCAAAACTACCCAGAAATACACTAAGTACACTACGAAAGGAGGTATTCCTATTTGTCTTTTCAAAATAGCTGCTAGGTGTCAGTCAATGATTTAAATGGTTAGGATAGATGTCATTTGATTCAATTAGGGTTAAATCAAGGTACAATGGTCATGGATGAAGTCATTATTACCATTTTAAGTATGTATGATTCATAATTTTTCCATGAGTTGTCATCAAAGTTTAAATATTTCCCAATTGAGTCATTTTTCATTCTCCACTCAATATTTGCATGTTATTGAGCTTTGGAGAGCTATTTCACTGAGCCCAAGCTGTGGCTGGTATTTTCAAAGGTTTGCAGGTATCACTAGTCAAGCGAGGCAGAGAATACATAAAAGTACCATGGCTGCAAAGAGGAAGACCAACAAAGATGGTAATTTTCTTAGATATGAACCATCTGAAATGAACCTGATAAATGAAGACCCAACAGGTTCAGAAGTTTTCATAAGAACATGGTGTTTTCAGTTTTGCCAAAGATTGCAAGGATTCCATGTATAGGTTTCTAAAGATTTTGCCTTAAATTTCAATGGGACAGTTGTTGAGGTATAAAAGGTTTCTTTTTAACTCCTATTTATCCTACATTAATTATCAATCGAGGTACGATTTTTTATCTCAAGAGTGTACTCAGTCTGAGGCGGCAATTTAATCTAAGAGTAATGCTTTCCAATTTTTTGTACAATGTTTCAAATATAAGAGTAAACGGATGTTTGAAGATGGAATCTACTTGAAATGACATGAAAATTAATGCTCTAAAACTTAATTATTCACTCAGCAATCATCAGTCAAGGATGCAGTAGTAGTAACTCTTTCCTCTGTCAACTAATGTAAATTAAATCAAACATAAACAATATCCTCAATCTGAGAACTTAGACAGTGATAGCCAATGTCCTTTACAGTTGTTGATATTACACTCCACACTAAAGCAACTAATTGGAAATGATAACTGAGTTAAATAATACTACTAATGGAAATGGAAGAAACACGCTCTCGGCAAAAACATTCCAAAGCAAAACCAATTACTTGCAGGAAAGAAATGATCAGCAAAGCTATTTAATGGAAATGAACAGCAAATTCTAGAATGAATAGCAAATATTTATATTGGAAAAGCATATAATACAAGTTATAAATAATAATAATCTTGTTATGGTGGAAAGGACAGCAACGCAATCCAATCACAGCTCATGCAATAAACCAATTCCATAAAATATTGAAATAGTAAGCTATCAAACATGGAATCTATAAAGCAATGCCACTAGAGAAAATGAACACTAAAAGCAAACCATTACACGACTGGAATTATAAAGTAATGGTACAGATAGCAAGTGGATCCACCAGGGTTAGGCCCTTAGCCACTAGTGAAGCACCATCGAGCTACTCCAGTATCAAATAATGGAATGGCAACCGAATTATATATTAATCATATGTAACAAAGTTCACAGGAAATCGCACTTTGTTTTAACCAACGAGAGTCGGTGATCAAAGTGAAAATACACAAGGAAATCTGAATAATGATAACACATCCCCGTGATTTCTTCAAGCATTGTCCTTTTATAACAGCGAGGCAGACAAAACAAGAAATACAGATAAGCTTTGAAGTAGTGATCCCTTAGGATCAAAAGATCTAAGGGATTCGCTCTATCTTCTATCTCCAGTTATCGTTTTGTCCTCTTGCACTGAAGCCACGCTGTTCCTTTCTTTTCTTTGACTATGCGCTTCGATTTTAATCTTCATGTTTGCATATGGCTTCCTGTTGAAGGGACAGCAGTTACTTCTTCTTTGTCTTTTCCTCCCGAATGGTAACTTCCCATTTCTTCTATTTTTTGTATAGAAGAAAGGGCAATATTTATTTAATTTACAATAATCACTAATCTCCTTAATTCCATTATAATTCTTTGATATATTACCATTTTATAATACAAAGGAGTTATGATCAAAAGAAAAATATAAATAAATAAATGGAAAATTCATACCTTTTCCATCGCTCAACACACTCCCCTGCTTACCCTTTTTCATGTCCTCATGAAAACCATGCAGTTTACATGTAAAGAAGTTAGAGAATAGGTTGGAGAGGGGTTTTCATTAAATGGTCTAAAACCATGATTTGCAGCTAAAACTTCAAAAATAATCCCTGTCTGCCCTTCAGGTAATTCATATATGGCTTTATAGTCTGTTGCAGGATACCAGATAATAGGGCTTCGAAATCTACAACCTAGCCAATACGGGCCTTCCCTCAACATGAGGTTACTATAGAGAACCAGGCGGTCGGAAGCTAACTTAACATTTTTATAATTGAATGGCTCTCTGTCTTGAATATTCCGATTGGAAATCTTCCATCAGAATTTAGCTACTACTATGGCCAAGTCTCTGATGGACAGAAAATATTCTACCCCATCCAGGACAATCGCTTTGTGTATGGGTCCCAATGTCTGGACCACACCCTCCTTTGTCATTAAGCTTTTCTTCCTAGCCCATAGTTGTAATGGGTGTCTCGGTCCACCCCTAATCCAAAGGTCTAACCCATTTTCTTGTCTCTGAAACGTGTTATATGCCTTGAGCCATTTTAACTGGTTAACATCAAATGAAATGAATGCTTGATATTGGACATCACCCACAAAAGGACTGGGATTCATCTCCATTTCCTCTTCCAATATAAAATTGTGCAAATAAAATTCACAGAGTAAGCACTGAAATTTTGTTCCATAGAGTTTGCAGCAGTTTACAAAATCATCAACAGTTTTTAATTCTATATGTTTTCCTGCCTTAACAGCTTTAATTTTTAACTGCAAATATCTTTCTCACAAAAACAAAGCATAATTTTTCGTAGGGGACCTACATGTTAGAATATCTATATATAGAGAACAGAGAGCATCCATTTGATTCCTGACTGTTTGTAGTATATTCCTTACCTTTTCAACTTTTTCTTATGCCTTCCGACATTTTTCTAAGGCTTCTGCCTCTGATGCATTGATGTTCCTTAATTGTTGTTGTAACTCTTGGTATTTCTTCTTATAAACAGTCTCTTCTTCGAGCTTCTCTCTAGCCCGCTGAGCCTGTGCCAGATCCTCTCGAAGTTTGGCTACACCAGGGTCATTGTTCAACAAAACATTTTTGGGTTGAAGATCTACTTGGGTTTTCTTATTACAATATCAAGTTCCTACACTTTGTGTCTCTTTATTGCAAAATGTATGGTTAGCCATACTGCTAGAGGACTGTGCCTCAGTCTGAACACCTTTATTATAGACTTGTGCATTTTCAGTTTTGGCAATTGCGTCTATAACAACTGCCTATTGTTCCTTGCTATCTTGAATGAATATAGGCTCGGTTTAAGTCTCCATGGCCCTTGTATTATGGGGTTCCGTTTGGATGGATTCATCCCCCGTTTTCGGGGTCATTTTAGAGATTTTTGCCCTTTTCAGAACCCTTATCTTCTGTCTGAGTCATTTTACTAATTTTAGCAGCTTTTGTTGTTCCCTCCGCAACCTCTTAAGTTCATTCGTCTTCTTCTTCTTCTTCTTGGGAGGAACAGTTGTTCCCTTTTCTGGACTTTGCTGCTCAGCTAGGTTTTGTTCTTTAGGGACCATGCCTTCGCCCTAGCTCATTTCCATATTCTCCATTTGGAATACTTCTTCATTGTTCATATTATCCTGACTAGGTTCCTCCTGGGAGGAAACCCTAGTTTGATCTGCTATTTCCTGAGGGGCTTCTACTTCTACCTCCTCCTCATCATGCATTTCCTTAGATGAATCCTTTTTGTGGACAGAATGTTCCCGTAATTGTTCTACCTCAATATTGAGGTTGAGTAGACTTTGGGGTTGCATATACTCACACATATTGGCCAAAATTTGGGCCAATTCGTCCTCCTGCAATGGACTCTATGGTGGACTTGCGCTGGAGGTTACGAGAGGTTCTGCTTCCTCCCTTTCCTCTTCATGGGTATGCTTAATTTCTTCCTCTTCCTGATTTTCTCCTCCTTCAAGTTATGGGGGTTGCTCATCTCCAGAACTAGGTAATTCTAAGGGTTGGTTGCTGCTACTCTGGAGGCTTCCCAAAATTCCCCTGCTTCTTCTTAATCTGGAGGACTATCTGTGTTTTAGAGGTCTATTTTCTGTGCTGGTGATTCTTTTTCGTTTCGGGGAAGGTAAGGTTGTTCCCTCGTCTATTGAACATACCAATTCTTCCCAACTAGTCTGCTGCTAAGAAAGACTGTGGCTAACTATTAATTGAATTAAACAATGGTGGCTTACTACCATTCCTATATGACGGAATTTACTTATGCTCTGATCAGCGTCACGCAGTAAAAAATTTAAATATGTAGGCATATTTATAGCACATTTATGTTTTAGTACTGCTAATAATTTGAGGTGGCGTGGTCTTACCACATCCTTTCTCCCATTGCATGTTATGTAGATTTGCACTACTCTCGCCAGTTCTGCCCATGGATCTCCCAGAGTTGCTGGCTAGACTCCTTTTCCTTTGACAGTTAGGTTCTTTCCTTCATCCCGAAAGATGGTCATGGCCTCTTGCAGTCTCAATTTTTTATGGGTCCATATGGGTCCAACTGCTGGTAGACCGGATATCTCAGCAATTACTACATCTGTTACTGTTATTCGCCTTCCTCTTACTATGGAATGATCCTCCTGTAAGTTCTGCAAAAATTCGATGGCCACAGTTTCATGGGGCTGATGTAGTCATGTAAGGTAGGAAATCCATCTTGCTCTTTCCAAAATTTCTCGTGCAGCATCAGAAACTGTTAGTACTTGTGGTTCGCTACGTACTACTCGCCCTCCCATTTTTTCTAAGCTCTGCACATTGTTAATTTTTCACAGCAATGCATAGGAATGGAAATGGAACAGTAACCCGTGCATATCAAGAAATATCAATGCCATTAAACTTGTCATTTCCGGGATCTGATGAAAATAAGGAATTGACCCATATGTAGGTGTATTTTGAAAGTCACCCGTGCCCCCTTGAAATATGATAGGTTGTCCTCGACTGGCAATGGAGAAGAAGCGAACTGGACGGCATTCGTATAGTATAGAAAGGCATGCGTATTCATGAAATGATCACAAAAAGTATTGAATTACTGAAATCGAGGCATATTATGAAAATCGTGAATAAATATGGAAATGCTATGAAATGATGTGAAAATAGGGAAAAGGATAGCTGATGTAAATAAAAGTGCTTATGCGAACATTATTCACTTTGAACCATTATGATTGATTTATAAACAATATTTCATGTGTAAGCAGTTCAAAAAAAGGGGTCTAGGAGAATAATCTCATTTGAAATCAATATAAAGATATAAGAAAAGGGTTTATAATTACTATTGATTTGTGAAAAATATGACTCCAATACCATCAGCAGAGCTCTGTTGCCCACAGGTGTTTATAACCTTGACAAAGTTTCTTTTTCACCCTTGGAACCATAATCCTTTATCTATGCCTAGGAAATTACTTTGTAATGTCAAGATGGAGGCCATTATGCTGGCTTGGTAACCAGATGAATCACCATGCCATTCACTAAGAAGGAGTGAAAGGTGGGTAGGCCGGCTTGTGATGAGACCTCCTGTTCCAAGGACTTTTTATTTTTCTGATGTGCCCATTGGATCATATCCCTGGTGTGGTGGCCATAGTGGGAGTGCCACTTCACTGCTTCCTTATGATCATGGTAGGCTGGCTCTTAATGAGACCCCCTATCCTCCATCTGACAAATCATAGAATTTTTAGTAATCATATAGATATTTTTTTCTTTTTTCTTTTTCTTTTATATAGCACTTTCCTATTTATAAATAGAGGATGGTTCAACACTCCTTAAGAGTAGGGATGGTGGAATAAGTCTGAACATCTCAATAGAGGAAAATATGCCCTTATTCTTATTCAATAATAAAATTCAAAGAGAGTTATGAGGATTAGAGAAGAACCACCATGATAAAAAAAAAATCAATCAAATTAGTTTTAGTGAAGATAAAGACAGCAAAGTGATATAGATAGTTGTGTCCTTTCCTTTTTTCTTATCAATACAAAGAAATTTCTTTAAAGATTACAATTTTTCCTTTGATTTGTTGATTCCAATAACCTCTAATTTTTGTGTCCTTGCATAAATTTGTATTTTTGCCTTAAAAGGATTATGAAGAATTCACAAAAATTCTCAAAATTTTGTTCTATAAGAGAAACAACAACAACAAAAAATGCACTCAAAAAGTGTTGTTCCTTAGACAGAACAGCTGTTGTTCCTTAAGAGGAACAGCAAAAAGAACATTTGCACACAAAATTGTGGTTCCTTTAAGAGGAACATAAAATAAAAGAAAAATATACACGCGAAAATGTTGTTCCTTGAGAGGAACAATAGTTGTTCCTTGAGAGGAACAATAGTTGTTCCTTAAGCGGAACAGCAGCTAAAACAAGCACAAAATAAAATGCTACTCCTTCGGCAGAACAGCCTAAAAACATTCCAAATTCAAATTGTTGTTCCTTAGAAGGATAGGCAGAAAGTGAAAAAAATGGCGAAGGGGTTGTTCCTTTTAAAAGGAACAGCAAAAAAAATCGGCGGAAATGTTATTCCTTTTAAAAGGAACAGCAAAAACAATCGACGGAAATGTTGTTCCTTTAAGAGGAACGGTTGTTGTTCCTTAAGAGGAACAACAGTTGTTCCTTGAGAGAAACAGCAAAAAGATAAACACGCAGAAGTGTTGTTCCTTAAGAGGAACATCAAACAAATATAAGCACGCAAGATTTTTGTTCCTTAAGAGGAACAGCACAAAAAATAAAGGCACACAAGATTGTTGTTCCTTAAGAGGAACGGTTGTTGTTTCTTAAGAGGAACAATAGCTGTTCCTTAAGAGCAACAACACGAAAAAAAAAATTGTACAAAAATAGTTCAAACAAGCAAAATTAAAGAGAAAATCTTATGTAAAAATTTTAGAAATAAAGGAATTGTTCAGTGAATTAATGCTGAGGAGGAGTTATCTTCCTCAGCCAGAATCTGCATAGTGGAATCTCCTCATAATTTTTGGTAAAAGGATTCCTGCTTAAGCGGTTTGTGGTAAAGTCGTACTCAATGACCGTTTGCTTTGAAATAATGTCAAGATCCATCAATGGTAGTTAATGTAATGGTTCCATTTTCATGCACTTTCTATATCTCATAGGGTCCAAGCCATCATGTCTGGAGTTTTCCAGAGAAATCCTGAAACCAGGAGTCATATAGGAGTGCCCAATCGCCTTCGTGGAAGATTTTCTTTTTAATAAGGGCATCATGCCATTTTTCTCTCTGTTGTTGAATTAAAGCAGTGTGTTGAAGGGCAGAGAGCCTAATTTCATCTAACTCGTTGATTTGTTGTAATCTGCTAACCTAGGCCTCATTTAAATTCAAACCCACCTCCTGCGTTGTTCTTAATGTTTAAATTTCAAAATCTATTGGAAAGATGGGTTCTTTTCCAAATATTAACTAATATGGTGAATACCCTGTGGTATTTCTCCACGTTGTTCGGTATGCCCACAAGGCTTTCGGAAATCTTGGAGCCCAGTCACGTCTGTGTGATGCAACTATTTTTGTAAGTTTTGCTTCTATCACCTTATTCATGCTTTCTACTTGGCCATTTGCTTGTGGGTGGTATGGGGTTGTAATTTTATGTTGAATGTGGTAATTTTTTAATGTTGTAGTGATTTTATTACCTACAAATTGTGGTCCTCCATCTGTAATTATGTCCCTTGGGAGGCCATATCGCACAAATATTTGGAAAAGGAAATGTATTACAGAGTCCTCTGTAGCTCTTGGAAGTGCCTCTACTTCAACCCATTTAGTAACATACCCTGTTGCAACTATTATGTATGTTTTCTGATTTGATGGTGAGTTAATAGGACCAATAAAATCGAGCGCTCAGTGCTCAAATGGCTCTATTACTATGGATTCAAGGGCATTTCATCAAACTGTCTAGGGCACCCCACCCTTTGGAAACTATCACAATCTTGTACAAACATTTTAGCATCTTTAAAAATTGTAGGCCAGTAATAGCCTGTTTGTAAAACCTTATGACCAGTCCTGCAATCTGCAAAATGTCTGCCACACGGCCTGTCGTGGCATGCTTTCAGAATTTCAAATATTTCATCTTCTCTGACGCATCTTCTGATGTGCATATCTGCTCCTGTATGAAATAGGTAGCCCCCAATCCAAGAGAATCGGGTATTGCACTGCACTATTTGTTTTCGTTCATTGGGCGTTAGATGCTTGGGTAATTTACCTACTGCTAAATAATTTGCAACATCAGTATACCATGGGGTTCTGGTAGTAACAGCAAACAAATGTTCATCTAGAAACTGATCTTCGACTTCTGCTGCGTCCGTTGGTTTTGGCATTCGTGAGAGAAAATCAGCTACAGGATTCTCTTTTTCAGGTCGATCCTTTATTGTGATGTCAAATTCCTGCAATAGAATCAACCATATTGTTACTCTACCTTTTTTAATAGTTTTATTTGATAAAAAATTTATGGCTAAGTGATCTGTATATAAAACTATAGGATACCCAGTTATATAATGTCTAAATTTATTTACAGCATGTATTACAGCTAAAAATTCTTTTTCAGTCACAGTATACTTTAATTTAGCAAGAGATAGATTCTTCTTAATATAATAAATTGCATATGGTTTTTTATCTTCTTCCTGCCCAAGGACTACTCCGATAGCTGTGTCTGAGGCATCAAATGAAATTTGGAATGGAAAATCCCAATTTGGGCCCCTTAGCACTGGGGCTATTGATAGAAGATTTTTCAGATCTTCAAAAGCATGGTCACATTTATCTGTCCAAATAAAATCAACATTCCCTGTTAGTGCGTATATAGGTGCAGCTATTTGAGAAAAATGCTCTATGAATCTTCTATAATAGCCAGAAAATCCCAGAAAACTACATACCTATGTTTGTGTAATGGGAGTAGGTATTAACAAAATTATCTGAATTTTAGCTGGATCTACCTATATTCCAACTGCTGAGATATAATAACCTAACATGAGTCCCTCAATCATCATCATGTGACACTTCTCATGGAATCTGGTTCTTGTTTGGTTAATGAAACTGTTAATGATGTCATCCTCTGTTTGGTCTTTAAATTCGAGGGCATTTTCTATGGTTAATGGTGATTTAAAGTTTTATATGAGGTATGATAAAGTTTGTTTCTTTGTTTTTATTATTGTTAAACTTGGATGGGCTAGAGGGTATAAGGCTAAGTTCTTGAGATAACTCCCTATAGTTATAGTCACGTTGCCTTGTCAACAGCCAATGTAAGCATCAGCAGTTGCTAGCCACGGTCTACCTAAGATTAAAGGGTGTCCATATAGCCGGTTTTTGAGGTTAATAATCAGAAATTCGGCAGGGTATTCCTAGGAGTGTATAGATACCATTACATCATGTAGTGTGCCTTTTGGCTTGACTATCGATCGGTTAGCCAATTCCAATAAGGTTGTGGTTGAATCTAATGATGTAATCCCAAGTTTTTGACAAGTGGTGGTTGTCAGGATATTAATTGCAGCTCCTAAATAAACTAACATTTGGAAAGGATTGTCCATTGATTTGCACCGTAACTATAGGATTTCCTGGGTCCTCATACTTTACAGGTGCTTCTCTTCCTGATAGTAAGTCAGATAGTGTGCTGACTACTTGGACAGTTGGATTATTTGTTATTCTCCTCTTTGCCTTTATTATACATAATTCTTTGATAGTCTTTGCATAAATTGGAATATCTTGGATAGCTTGGAGGAGTGGTATTTTTGTACACAAATTTTTTAGTTCTCCCAGAAGATCAAAATCAGGATGTTCTATTGGGTGAGGTATGATTAGTCGTTCTGGGAATGGTGGAGAAGAGGTGGTTTCTTGCTCATGAGTTTGTTGTCTAACCACATTCTCTTTTTGTAATGTTTGTTCTAAAGGTAATGAATTTTCAACTTAAACATTTTTGTCTCCCTCTGATTCTATTATGCGCCCAGACCTTAGTTAAAGGTCGTTGCACTCCCTTAACTCGGTTTCTAGTTCTGGTGCTTCGATTATTTGAACAGATTGAACCGGTCTATTATTAGGGTTCGGGTTGGGTTAGGCTGGGAGTTGCGATCTTAAGTTGGTCTGGGGATTTTGTTGCAATGTATATGGTGCTGGCAGTGTAGGTGGAGGGAGAGGAATCGTTCCAGCTGGTTGATTCATAGATCTTTGCCAATTCGACTGCCAGTTTTGACTCTACGAGGTGGAGGGGGACCATTGTGTTGGATATGTATTATTTTTCCAAAATGGTGGATAGTAAGGAAAGTTAGGCCAATTTGTTTGATTTGTTTGATTTTTCCATGCCGATGTAGGAAATGGCTATTGTGACCATCTGGGGAAGGGTGGCTGATTTTTCCACATTCCATTATATTGTTGAGCATTATACTGAGGAGACTGAAAAGAAGAGGATAGATCTATGGGCATACCTGTTTGTCGTGACTGCCATTGACGACGTTGATTGAGTCAACACACCAGTTCTGTTCCTTCTTCCGCTTCTTTTTAGACTGCTTTCAATCCCGGGAGTGAGGGGAAACTTTCTGTGGAGTGGTCTTTCGTGCAAATGGCACAGACTTGGACTCTATCCAGCGGGCACTCTTTATGGATGTGTTTCTTTCTACATCTAGGGCAGAATATTTCCAAATTTTGTTCTACTTCTGCTTGCTTTTGTTTAGCTTGCATGATGTCGAGCTGCGTCGTCAGAGTCCCTAAAATATCAGTTTTGAAATCTTCCAGTAGATTGCCAATTTCTGTGCGGGTTATACCTCCACCGGAGGTCTTGCTATCCCTTGTGATCATGTCATGTTCTGCTGGTTTTAGTCTTGTGCTGCCTCTCAAACTCGCAATACATAAATCAATAATGTCAGAAAAATTTTCCTGATATATGTCACCTTTGCCCATGATGTTTAATGTTTCAACCCATTGTTCCTTCATCCCTTTAATTAATGTAGTTTTTAACACATTATCAGGTAAGAGTAAAGATGCATAAGGTGATCTCTGGAGGTTGTATTGAAAGCGTTCTACATATTCCTCCAATGTTTCACTAGGTTTTTTTGTCATCTGAAATGTGTAGAAATTTGAATAACTGATATGAGTTATTCACCGAGATTCTCCTGATCACACACTATTTTAGCTTCATGCATAATACAGAATCTCTTCTACCATTGATCATCACATGCGGAAATAAAATCAATTGCATGCACACATTAAAGCTATAAAAATTCACACATATGAACACAGTATTTCATGGGAAAGCTTAAAGCTAAAAATCCCCAACTATCTGTATATTATACATGTCATGGAGATCATGTAACAATCATAGTACAAAGCTCTTTGCAAGCTCTCATGCACTACCTCCCATGCTACACACTATCAAGCTAGATCTAGCAAAACTCATGCTCCAACCTTTAGCCACTTGATAGCCAACCTCAATTGCATGTTTCAATGTTATGGGATGGTCTCTTTATATAGATAAACCACCTGGATTGAACTGCACAATCCTCATTCATTACTCCACCTATCTGTGTGTTGCAAATAGCAACAGTATAGTCACAACTGATAGTTAACCTGCTCTTTCACCTATTTCTGCACTGGTCTCCACTGAAACCGTCCATGCACTGAAGTTAACTGATGCATTCTTTAGTTGATTAATGAGTTTATAATTAGTGAATTAATTAATAATTAATTCACACCACTCTCAATAATTGTATCAATTAGTTAAACTGAATACAAATAGCTCAACTATGTTTAGATTAGTTAAACTGAATACAACTCCACTAACTTCCTCAATCAACTCCACCAAACTCTGTCACATGAGTTCTAACCGAAGTCTTCATGCAATAGCTTCACTTAAACCCTAGGAAAAGCGTATTTCCTTCTGTCAGCTGCATGTGCCACATCCAGGCATCAAACTGAAGTGCTTCAAGAGAATAAGATAATGTTTATAGTCCAAATATTATTAAGAGCTAATAATATTCGACTTCCTTATTTTTAGGATAGGCAGTCTAAAAATAGACTTCGACCTATAGGTCCAAAAATATATGTCCATCTATTTTTACCAACATGACCAATACTCCAAGAATAACATACTGCAACCCCTGTACCATGCTCCATATGTCTAAAAATAGACATAGTCTAAAAATAGATTTTTCCGACAAAAATCACATGTGTGGTCCCCACCTAGTTTAGGTGATCACTTTCCAACTAGGATCAGGAAAGATGTTTCAGGAGGCCTATTTCACTGTTTCTTGTTGCCATTTTCAACACTCCCTCTCAACAAGAAAGGACTGTCTTTGCATGCGACATGCAACTCCATGCATTTGCCCTGCAACCTCCACAAGCGCCATGCAACTCCATGCATGCGACATGCAACTCCATGCATTCGCCATGCACCCTTTGCATGCGCCATGCAAACTCATGCATGCACCATGCAACTCCATGCATGTGCCATGCACCCTTTGCATGCACCATGCAAACTCATGCATCTGCTCTGCAACTCCTCTGAAACTGAATAGGCTCCAAACAACTCAATCAGTCTTGATGCATCTAGCATCTATCATCAAAGTATTCGACTTCTGCTGGTACCAACTGCACATGTCATCAGGAACTACTGCGCCGTTGAACTCTTGCACCCATGCACTCTTGCACTTGCTGTCAACTCTGATCCGCGCTCCAGTATCCGACACTGTCACTTTGATCTGCCTGCATCACTCCAATTGATCTTGCTACTGCCATGCTGTGGGCACCTCGTAGCCAGGTTCAATCCATGAGATCCACACCATCTCATGAATCTGCCCAGAAATCTCCTCTTGGGATCAATCATGCATGTCGCCCCACCTCATACCTGGTGGTATAGCTACATGCACTCCCTCTGCCCGTCTGGCACGAAATTTCTCTGCATGAGTGGTCTCTTCCACTCCATGATCCTCTTGTGGCTGCTCCACACTCCGAGGTTCACTATCACCTGCATGCAAAACCCGCTCCCTCTCAAGCTTCAATTGCATGTCTTCCTTCTGCTTCCCAATAGTAGGAAGCTCCGTAGAAATACCATCTACATCAAATCTATAAAGATTCTTCTGCATCTCCAGTTGTGGCTGCTCCACAACCTTCCGAGACTGCTTCTCACGCTGCATGTTGAGAGGATCCCTCTCAACCACCAAGTCACTAACCTCTGCTTTGCACCTCAAAGCTTTGCATGCATCTTGTACCTTAGTGCATGTAGATTCTTGGCTCGCGCACATTGCAATTGTCCCGCCGTCACAAAATTTTCTAACAAAAGAGTTGATTTTAAATCGATGATATCTCCCTCATCCGAGCTCCGATTCGACTGATTTTTTTTTTTAATTTGGGTATTTTTTCGCAAGGAATCCAAATATGCTATTTGTTTCTGAAAATATTTCACCAAAAATTTTCATATATTCCCTACAAACTCGCGCACCCAAAAAAAAATCTCGCTCTCATTCCATGTAGAAAATTATATAACACAACAATTCTTCTGTGGACAATTTGTGGCAATTCCGGCTTTCTCCATCTTTATGTTTCTGAGTTTATCCTAAAACTCAACCGCTTCAATGCTTTGCAATTGCTCCAATGATCAATATCGCTCCGATACCATGTAGAAATTTGCTGAATAACTGATATGTTATCCACCGAGATTCTCCTGATCACACACTATTTTAGCTTCATGCATAATACAGAATCTCTTCTACCATTGATCATCACATGCGGAAATAAAATCAATTGCATGCACACATTAAAGCCATAAAATTTCACACATATGAACACAGTATTTCATGGGAAAGCTTAAAGCTGAAAACCCCCAACTATCTGTATATTATACATGTCATGGAGATCATGTAACAATCATAGTACAAAGCTCTTTGCAAGCTCTCATGCACTACCTCCCATGCTACAAACTATCAAGCTAGATCTAGCAAAACTCATGCTCCAACCTTTAGCCACTTGATAGCCAACCTCAATTGCATGTTTCAATGCGATGGGATGGCCTCTTTATATAGATAAACCACCTGGATTGAACTGCACAATCCTCATTGATTACTCCACCTATCTGTGTGTTGCAAATAGCAACAGTATAGTCACAACCGATAGTTAACCTGCTCTTTCACCTATTTCTGCACTGGTCTCCACTGAAACTGTCCATGCACTGAAGTTAACTGATGTATTCTTTAGTTGATTAATGAGTTTATAATTAGTGAATTAATTAATAATTAATTCACACCACTCACACTAATTGTATCAATCAGTTAAACTAGATACAAATAGCTCAACTATGTTTAGATTAGTTAAACTGAACACAACTCCATTAACTTCCTCAATCAACTCCATCAAACTCTGTCACATGAGTTCTAACTGAAGTATCTATGCAATAGCTCCACTTAACCCTCAGGAAAGCGTATTTTCTGTCCGCCGCATGTGCCACATCCAGGCATCAAACTGAAGTGCTTCAAGAGAATAAGATAATGTTTATAGTCCAAATATTATTAAGAGCTAATAATATTCGATCTCCTTATTTTTAGGATAGATAAATAGCCTAAAAAATAGACTTCGACCATAGTCCAAAAATATATGTCCACATCTACATATCAACATATCGCATACTTCAAGAATCTCCAACTGGAATCCCCGAATCATGCTCCGTATGTCTAAAAATAGACATAGTCTAAAAATAGATTTTTCCGACAAAAATCACATGTGTGGTCCCCACCTAGTTTAGGTGATCACTTTCCAACTAGGATCAGGAAAGATGTTTCAGGAGGCCTCCTTCACTGTTTCTTGTTGCCATTTTCAACAAAATGTTTCATCCTTTAATTCCCTGGACCTACAATAATCCTGATATTTCTTTAGAAAAGAAGCTTTCATCTGATCCCAGTCATTTATAACACCTCCACCTAACCCCATAAACCATCGTAGAGCTACTCCTTTTAATGTGGAGGGGAATAATTTTAGCTTTTGGGGATCGGTGGTATAGTCATACCCCCTGCATAATACATCGAATTCAAACATAAATGCATCTGGATCTTTCGATGTTAAGCCATGGAATGTAGGAATATGCTAGAGAGGAATGGCCTTCATAGTTGCATTAACTGCAGTGTCTACAATGGGATATTGCAGTGTGGAAGTTTGGGGTGGTTGCTGGTTCTCGGCCATTTGATCAAATATATGCCAATATCCTTCTGGGATTTCTAGGGAATTATTCCTAAGCTGACTAGAAGGAGTAGGGATGAGGTCTGGGATAATGAGTGTCCCTTGCTGAACTATTATCTGAGGGGATTTTGGTTCCTTAGGTTCTTCAGCTTTTTTTTGGATGATTTTGACAGCACTTTCCTTATCTGGGCTGCTTAGTGTTTTGATTACTTCAAGAGGGGATCTTGGTTCTTCTATTTCCCCTATTTCTTCTCCTCCTTCATGGAGATTACTAGAGTTCCCTTCTTGTAAAGAAATTGGGCGAGAATTCTCAATTTCTTGAGAATCTTACTCAGTCTCTTTTGTTTGGCTATGCACCTCAGCAAAAGCTACAGATGGTGATTCTATGGCCTGAAGGGAGCTAGTAGGTTTTCTAGAAGAAATTTTTCTATGGCCTACTGATGGATGAGATTCAGCTTTCTTAATGATATTGTCAATAAAGCTTGTTCACCCAAGGGTCACCCGTCCCTTAGGTTTTTTAGGTCTGGGAGGAATTTTGTTTTGTTTAGATTTTCTATTCATTCAAAAAAACGCAAGCATTCATTCCTACCTTAAACTTCTATGCGGTTCTGCTATGAAGCGGGCAAGTGAATGAGCATGTTCCTCGTTCGTAACGCAGGTTCTTACCTTCTATTTTTAATACCCATTTCTTCCTTAGCAGAGAAAATCAAATAAACATCACTCTTTCTAAATAGCTACACTCTCCCCGGCAACGGCGCAAAAATGTTGAGGTATAAAAGGTGTCTTTTTAACTCCTATTTATCCTACATTAATTATCAATCCAGGTACGATTTTTTATCTCAAGAGTGTACTCAGTCTGAGGCTACAATTTAATCTAAGAGTAATGCTTTCCAATTTGCAGTACAGTGTTTCAAATACAAGAGTAAATAGATGTTTTAAAATGGAATCTAATTGCAATGACATGAAAATTAATGCTCTAAAACTTAATTATTCACTCAGCAATCATCAGTCAAGGATGCAGTAGTAATAACTCTTTCCTTTGTCAACTGATGTAAATGAAATCAAACATAAACAATATCCTCAGTCTGAGAACTTAGACAATGATAGCCAATGTCCTTTACAGTTGTTGATCTTACACTTCACACTAAAGCAACTAATTGGAAATGATAACTGAGTTAAATAATGCTGCTAGTGGAAATGGAAGAAACACGCTCTCGGCAATAACATTCCAAAGCATAACCAATTACTTGTAGGAAAGAAATGCTCAGCAAAGCTATTTAATTGAAATGAACATCAAATTCTAGAATCAATAGCAAAGCTTTATATTGGAAAAGCATATGAATACAAGTTATAAAGAATAATAATATTGTTATGGTGGAAAGGACAGCAACGCAATTCAATCACAGCTTATGCAATAAACCAATTCCATAAAATATTGAAATAGTAAGCTATCAAACATGGAATCTGTAAACCAATGCGACTAGAGAAAATGAACATTAAAGCAAACCATTACACGACTGGAATTGTAAATTAATGGTACAGATAGCAAGTGGATCCACTAGGGTCGGGCCCTTAGCCACTAGTGAAGCACCGTCGAGCTACTCCAGTATCAAATAATGGAACGGCAACCGAATTATATATTAATCATATGAAACAAATTTCACAGGCAATCGCACTCTGTTTTAACCAACGAGAGTCGGTGATCAAAGTGAAAATACAAAAGGAAATCTGAATAATGATAACACATCCCCGTGATTTCTACAAGCGATGTACTTTTATAACATCAAGGCAGACAAAACAGGAAATACAGATAAGCTTTGAAGCAACGATCCCTTAGGATTGAAAGATCTGAGGGATTCGCTCTATCTTCTATCTTCAGTTATCATTTTGTCCTCTTGTGCTGAAGCCGCGTCGTTCCTTTCTTTTCTTTGACTGTGCGATTCGATTTCGATCTTCTTGTTTGGATATGGCTTCCTGTTGAAGGGACAGCAGTTACTTCTTTTTTTTCTTTTCCTCCCGAATGGTAACTTCCCATTTCTTCTAATTTCTGTATAGAAGAAAGGACAATATTTAGTTAATTTACAATAATCACTAATCTCCTTAATTCCATTATAATTCTTCGATATATTACCATTTTAGAATACAAAGGAGTTATGATTAGAAGAAAAAGATAAATAAATAAATGGAAAATTCATACCTTTTCCATCGCTCAACACACCCCCCTGCTTACACTTTTTTATGTCCTCGTGAAAACCATGTAGTATACATGTAAAGCAGTTAGAGAATAGGCTGGAGAGGGGTTTTCATTAAATGGTCTAAAACCATGATTTGCAGCTAAAACTTCAAAAATAATCCCTTTCTTCCCTTCAAGTAATTCATATATGGCCTTATAGTCTGCTGCAAGATACCAGATAATAGGGCTTTGAAATCTACAACCTAGCCAATACAAGTCTTCCCTCAAGATGAGGTTACTATAGATAAACAGGCGGTCGGAAGCTAGCTTAAAATTTTTATAATTGAATGGCTCTTTGTCTTGAATATTCCAATTGGAAATCTTCCATCAGAGTTTAGCTTCTACTACGGCCTGGTCTCTGATGAACAGAAAATATTCTACCCCATCCAGGAAAATCACTTTGTGGATGGGTCCCAACGTCTGGACCACACCCTCCTTTGTCATTAATCTTTTCTGCCTAACCCATAGTTGTAATGGGTGTCTTGGTTCACCCCTAACACAAAGGTTTAACCCATTTTCTTGTCTCTGAAAAGTGTTATAGGCCTTGAGCCATTTTAACTGGTTAACAACAAATGAAATGAATGCTTGATATTGGACATCACCCACAAAAGGACTGGGATTCACCTCCATTTCCTCTTCCAATATAAAATTGTGCAAATAAAATTCACAAAGTAAGCTTTGAACTTTTGCTCCATAGAGTTTGCAGCAGGTTATAAAATCATCAACAGTTTTTAATTCTATAGGTTTTCCTGCCTTAATAGCTTTAATTTTTAACTGCAAATAACTTTCTAACAAAAACAAAGCATAATTTTTGGCAAGGGGCCTACATGCTATAACATCTGTATATAGAGAACATAGAGTATCCATTTGATTCTTGACTGTTTGTAGTCTATTCCTTACCTTTTCAAATTTTTCTTCTGCCTTCCAACATTTTTCGAAGGCTTCTGCCTCTGATGCATTGATGCTCCTTAATTTTTGTTGTAATTCTTGGTATTTCTTCTTAGAAACAGTCTCTTCTTCGAGCTTTTCTCTAGCTCGCTAAGCCTGTGCCAGATCCTCTCGGAGTTTTGCTACACCAGGGTCGTTGTTCAACAAAACATTTTTGGGTTGAAGATATACCTGGGTTTTCTTATTACAATATCGAGTTCCTACAGTCTGTGTCTCTTTATTTCAAAATGTCTGGTTGGCCATATTGCTAGAGGACAGTGCCTCGCTCTGAACATCTTTATTACAGACTTGTGCATTTTCGGTTTGGGCAACTGCGCCTGTAAAAACTGCCTGTTGTTTTTTGCTATCTTGAATGAATATGGGCTCTGTTTGAGTCTCCATGGCCCTTGTATTATGGGGTTCCGTTTGGATGGCTACATCCCCTATTTTCGGGGTTATTTTAGATATTTTCCCCCTTTTCTGGACCCTTATCTTCTATCTGAGTCATTTTACTAATTTTAACAGCTTTTGTTATTCCCTCCGCAGCCTTTTAACTTCATTCGTCTTCTTCTTCTTCTTGGGAGGAACAACTGTTCCCTTTTCTGGACTTGGCTTCTTAGCTAGGTTTTGTTCTTCAGGGACCGTGCCTTTGCCCTAGCTCGTTTCCATATTCTCCGTTTGGAATACTTCTTCAGTGTTCGTATTGTCCTGACTAGGTTCCTCAGGGGCAGAAACCCTAGTTTGATCTATTATTTCATGAGGGGATTCTGCTTCTGCATCCTCCTCATCATGCATTTCCTCGGATGTATCCTTGCTATGGACAGAATGTTCCTGTAATTGTTCTACCTCAATATTGAGGTTGAGAGGACTCTGAGGTTGCATATACTCACACATATTGGCCAAAATTTGTGCCAATTCATCCTCCTGCAATGGACTCTGTGGTGGACTTGCGCTGGAGGTTACGGGAGGTTCCACTTCCTCCCTTTCCTCTTCACTGGTATACTTAATTTCTTCCTCTTCCTGATTTTCTCCTCCTTCAAGTTGCGGGGGTTGCTCATCTCCAGAACTAGGTTATTCTAAGGGTTGGCTGCTGCTACTCTGGAGGCTTCCCAACATTCCCCTGCTTCTTCTTAATCTGGAGGACTATCTGCATTTTAGAGGTCTTTTTGATGTGTTGGTGATTCTTTTTCGTTTCGAGGCAGGCAAGGTTGCTCCCCCGTTTATTGAAAATACCAATTCTTCCCAACTAGTCTACTGATGAGCAAGACTGTGGCTAAATATTAATCGAATTAAAAAATGGTGGCTTACTACCATTCCTGTATGTCAGGATTTCCTTATGCTCCGAGCAGCGTCATGCAGTAAAAAATTTAAATATGCAGGCAAATTTACAGCACATTTCTGTTTTAGTACTACTAATCATTTGAGGTGTTTGGTCTTACCACATCCTTTCTCCCATCACATGTAATGTAGCTTTGCACTACTCTCGCTAGTTCTACCCATGGTTCTCCCAGAGTTGCCAGCTGGACTACTTTTCCTTTGACGGTTAGGTTTTTTCCTTCGTCCCGAAAGATGGTCATGGCCTCTTATAGTCTCAATTTTTTATTGGTCCATATGGGTCCAACTGCTGGTAGACCGGATATCTCAGCAATTACTCCATCTGTTACTGTTATTCACCTTCCTCTTACTATGGAATGATCCTCCTGCAAGTTCTGCAAAAATTCGATGGCCAAAGTTTCATGGGGCTGCTGCAGTCATATAAGGTAGGCAATCCATCCTGCTCTTTCCAAAATATCTCGTGCAGTGTCGGAAACTGTTAGTACTTGTGGTTCGCTACGTACTGCTTCCCCTCCCATTTCGTCTAAGCCCTGCACATTGTTAATTTTTCACAGCAATACACAAGAATGGAAATGGAACAGCAACACGTGCATATCGGGAAATATCAATACCGTTAAACTTTCCATTTCCGGGATCTGATGAAAATGAGGAATTGACCCGTATGTAGGCGTATTTCGAAAGTCACCCGCGCCCCCTTGATATATGATAGGTCGTCCTCGACCAGCAATGGAGAAGCAGCGAACTGGACAGCAGTCGTACAGTATAGAAAGGCATGCATATCCATGAAATGATCACAAAAAGTATTGAATTACTGAAATCGAGACATATTATGAAAATCGTGAATAAATATGGAAATGCTATGAAATGATGCGAAAATAGGGAAAAGGACAGGTGATGTAAATCAAAGTGCTTATGCGGTCATTATTCACTTTGAACCATTATGATTGATTTATAAACAATATTTCATGTGTAAGAAGTTCAAAAAAAGGGGGTCTAGGAGAATAATATCATTTGAAATCAAGATAAAGATATAAGAAAAGGGTTTGTAATTACTATTGGTTTGTGAAAAATAGGACTCCAATACCATCAGCAGAGCTCTGTTGCCCACAGGTGTTTATAACCTTGACAAAGTTGCTTTTTCACCCTTGGAACCATAATCCTTTATCTATGCCTATGAAAGTTCTTTGTAATGTCAGGATGGAGGCCATTGTGCTGGCTTGGTAAACAGATGAATCACCATGCCATTCACCAAGAAGGAGTGAAAGGTGGTCAGGTCGGCTCGTGATGATACCTCCTGTTCCAAGGACTTTTTATTTTTCTGATGTGCCCATTGGATCATATCCCTAGTGTGGTGGCCATAGTGGGAATGCCACTTCACTTCTTCCTTATGATCATGGTAGGCTGGCTCTTGATGAGACCCCCTATCCTCCATCTGACAAATCATAGAATTGTTAGTAATCATATAGATATTTTTTTCTTTTTTCTTTTTCTTTTATATAGCACTTTCCTATTTATATAGAGAGGATGGCTCAGCACTCCTTAAGAGTAGGGATGGCGGAAGAAGTTTGAACATCTCAATAGAGGAAAATATGCCCTTATTCTTATTCAATAATAAAAGTCAAAGAGAGTTATGAGGATTAGGGAAGAACCAACATGATAAAAAATAATAAATCAAATTAGTTTTAGTGAAGATAAAGACAGAAAAGTGATATAGATAGTTGTGTCCTTTCCGTTTTTCGTATCAATACAAAGCAATTTCTGTAAAGATTACAATTTTTCCTTTGATTTTCTGATTCCAGTAACCTCTAATTTTTGTGTCCTTGCATAAATTTGTATGTTTTCCTTAAAATAATCATGAATAATTCACAAAAATTCTCAAAATGTTGTTCTATAAGAGAAACAACAAAAATAAAAATGCACTCAAAAGTGTTGTTCCTTAGACGGAACAGCTGTTGTTCCCTAAGAGGAACAGCAAAATGAACATCTGCACACAAAACTGTGGTTCCTTTAAGAGGAACAGCAAATAAAAGTAAAATATACACGCGAAACTGTTGTTCCTTAAGAGGAACAACAACTGTTCCTTAAGCGGAACAGCCTAAAAACATTCCAAATCGAAACTGCTATTCCTTAGAAGGAACGGCAGAAAATGAAAAAAATGGCGAAGGGGTTGTTCCTTTTAAAAGGAATAGAAAAAACAATCGACGGAAATGTTGTTTCTTTTAAAAGGAACAGCAAAAACAATCGGCGAAAATGTTGTTCCTTTAAGAGGAATGGTTGTTGTTCCTTAAGAGAAACGGCAAACAAATATAAGCACGCAAGATTGTTGTTCCTTAAGAGGAACGGTTGTTGTTCCTTAAGGGGAACAGCAGCTGTTCCATAAGAGGAACAGCACAAAAAATAAAGGCATGCAAGATTTTTGTTCCTTAAGAGGAATGGCTACTGTTTCTTAAGAGGAACAACAGTTGTTCCAACGAGGAAAAGCACAAAAAAAACAGTTCATACAAGCGAAATTAAAGAGAAAATATTATGTACAAATTTCAGAAATAAAGGAATTGTTTAGTGAATTAATGTTGAGGAGGAGTTATCTTCCTCAACCAGAATCTGCATAGTGGAATATCCTCGTAATTGTTGGTAAAAGGATTCCTAATTAAGCGGTTTGTGATAAATTCATACTCGATGATCGTTTGCTTTGAAAGAATGTCCAGATCCATCAATGGTAGTTAATGTAATGGTGCCATTGTCATGCACTTTTTGTATCTCATAGAGTCCAAGCCATTGTGTCTGGAGTTTTCCAGGGAAATCCTAAACCCTGGAGTCATATAGGAGTGCCCAATCGCCTTCGTGGAAGATTTTCTTTTTAATAAGGGCATCGTGCCATTTTTCTCTCTGTTGTTGAATTAATGCAGTGTGTTGAAGGGCGGAGAGCCTAATTTCATCTAACTCATTGATTTGTTGTAATCTGCTAACCTGGGCCTCATTTAAATTCAAACCCACCTCCTGCGCTGTTCTTAATGTTTGAATTTCAAATTCTATTGGAAAGATGGGTTCTTTTCCAAATATTAACTAATATGGTGAATACCCTGTGGTATTTCTCCATGTTGTTCGGTATGCCCACAAGGCTTCTGACAATCTTGGAGCCCAGTCACGTCTGTGTGATGCAACTGTTTTTGTAAGTATTGCCTCTATCACCTTATTCGTGCTTTCTACTTGGCCATTTTCCTGTGGGTGGTATGGGGTTGTAGTTTTATGCTGAATGTGGTAATTTTTTAATGTTGCAGCGATTTTATTACCTACAAATTGTGGTCCTCCATCTGTAATTATTTCCCTCGGGAGGCCATATCACACAAATATTTGGAAAAGGAAATGTATTACAGAGTCCTTTGTAGCTCTTGGAAGTGCCTATGCTTCAACCCATTTAGTAACATACTATGTTGCAACTAGTATGTATTTTTTCTGTTTTGATGGTGGGTTAATAGGACTAATAAAATCTAGCGCCTAGCGCTCAAATGGCTTGATTACTAACTGTGGATTCAAGGGAATTTCATCGGACTTTCCAGGGCACCCCGCCCTTTGGCAACTATCACAGGCTTGTACAAAAATTTTAGCATCTTTAAAAATTGTAGGCCAGTAATAGCCTGTTTGTAAAACCTTGTGACTAGTCCTGCAATTTGCAAAATGTCCGCCACACGGCCCGTCATGGCATGCTTTCAGAATTTCAAATATTTCTTCTTCTCGGACACATCTTCTGATGTGCATATCTTCTCGTGTATGAAATAGGTAGCCCCCAATCCAAGAGAATCAAGTACTACGTTGCACTATTTGTTTTCATTCATTGGGCGTTAGATGCTTGGGTAATTTACCTACTACTAAATAATTTGCAACATCAGCATACCATGGGGTTCTAGCAATAACAGCAAACAAATGTTCGTCTGGAAATTGATCTTTGATTGCTGCTGCGTCTGTTGGTTTTGGCATTCGTGAGAGAAAATTAGCTACAGGATTCTCTTTTCCAGGTTGATCCTTTATTTTTATGTCAAATTCCTACAATAGAATCAACAATCTTGTTACTCTACCATTTGTAACAGGTTTATTTGCTAAAAATTTTATGGCAGAGTGATCTCTATATAAAACTACAAGATACCCAGTTATATAATGTCTAAATTTATTTACAGCATGTATTACAGCTAAAACTTCTTTTTCAATCACAGTATAGTTTAATTCAGCAGGAGATAGATTCTTGCTAATATAATAAATTGCATATGGTTTTTTATCTTCTTCCTACCCAAGGACTGCTCCGATAGCTGTGTCTAAGGCATCAGATGAAATTTGGAATGGCAAATCCCAATTTGGGCCCCTTAGCACTGGGGTTGTTGATAGAAGCTTTTTCAGATCTTCAAAAGCATGGTCACATTTATCTGTCCAAATAAAATCAACATTCCCTGTTAGTGCATATAGAGGTGCAACTATTTGAGAAAAATGCTCTATGAATCTTCTATAATAACCAGAAAATCCCAGAAAACTACGTACCTCTGTTTGTGTAGTGGGAATAGGTATTAAAAAAATTATCTGAATTTTAGCTGGATCTACCTGTATTCCAGCTGTTGAGATATAATGACCTAAGATGAGTCCCTCGGTCATCATCATGTGACACTTCTCATGGAATCTGGTTTTTGGTTGGTTAATGAAACTGTTAATGATGTCATCCTCTGTTTGGTCTTTAAATTCGAGGGCATCTTCTATGGTTGATGGTGATCTAATGTTTTCTATGAGGTATGATACAGGTTGTTTCTTTGTTTTTATTATTGTTAAACTTGGCTGGCCTGGAGGATATAAGGCTAAATTCTTGACATAACTCCCTCTAGTTATAGTCATGTGGCCTTGTCGGTAGCCAATATAAGCATCAGTAGTTGCCAGCCACGGTCTACCTAAGATTAAAGGGTGTCCATCTAGCCGGTTTTTAGGGTTAATAATCAGAAATTCGGTAGGGTATTCCCAGTAGTCTACAGATACCATCACATCATGTAGTGTGCCTTCTAGCTTGACTACCGATCGGTCAGCCAATTCCAATAAGGTTGTGGTTGGATCTAATGATGTAATGCCAATTTTTTGACAAGTGGTGGTTGTTAGGATATTAATTGTAGCTCCTAAATCAAATAAGGCATTTGGAAAGAATTGTCCATTAATTTTCACCGTAACTATAGGATTTCCTGGGTCCTCATACTTTACAGGTGCTTCTCTTCCTGATAGTAAGTCAGATAGTGTGCTAACTACTTGGATAGTTGGATTAGTTGTTATTCTCCTCTTTGGATTTCTTATACATAATTCTTTGATGGTGTTTGCATAAATTAGAATATCTTGGATAGCTTGGAAGAGTGGTATTTTTGTACACAAATTTTTCAGTTCTCCTAGAAGATCAAAATCAGGATGCTCTATTGGGCGAGGTATGATTAGTCGTTCTGGAAATGGTGGAGAAGAGGTGGTTGCTTTCTCATGAGTTTGTTGTCTAACCACATTCTCTTTTTGTAATGTTTGTTCTAAAGGTAAAGAATTTTCAACTTGAACATTTTTGTCTCCCTCTGATTCTATTATGCGCCCAGACCTTAGTTGAAGGTCGTTGCACTCCCTTAACTCGGTTTCTAGTTCTGGTGCTTCGATTATTTGAACAGATTGAACCGATCTATTATTAGGGTTCGATTTGGGTTGGGCTGGGAGTTGCGGTCTTAAGTTGGTCTGGGGATTTTTTTGCAATGTATATGGTGCTGGAAGTGTAGGTGGAGGGAGAGGAATCGTTCCAGCTGGTTGATTCATAGATCTTTTCCAATTCGACTTCCAGGTTCGACTCTGCGAGGTGGAGGGATACCATTGTGTTGGATATGTATTATTTTGCAAAAATGGTGGACAGTAAGGAAATTTCGTCCAATTGGTTTGATTTGTTTGATTTGGCCATGGCGATGTAGTAAATGGCTGCTGTGACTAGCTAGGAAAAGGTGGTTGATTTTGCCACATTCCATTATATTGATGAGAATTATACTGAGGAGACTAAAAAGAAGAGGATAGATCGATGGGCATACCAGTTTGTCATGGCTACCATTGACGGCGTTGATTGAGTAAGAACACCAGTTCTGTTTCTTCTTTCACTTCTTTGTAGACTACTTTCAATCTTCCAGTAGATGGTCACAATAGGAAATGGCTATTGTGACCATCTGGGGAAGGGTGGCTAATTTTTCCACATTCCATTATATTGTTGAGCATTATACTGAGGAGACTGAAAAGAAGAGGATAGATCTATGGGCATACATGTTTGTTGTGACTGCCATTTACGGCGTTGATTAAGTCAGCACACCAGTTCTGTTTCTTCTTCCGCTTCTTTGTAGACTGCTTTCAATCCCGGGAGTGAGGGGAAACTTTCTGTGGAGTGGTCTTTCGTGCAGATGGCACATACTTTCTGTAGATTAGTTGTTATTCTCCTCTTTGGCTTTCTTATACATAATTCTTTGATGGTGTTTGCATAAATTGAAATATCTTGGATAGCTTGGAGGAGTGGTATTTTTGTACACAAATTTTTCAGTTTTCCCAGAAGATCAAAATCAGGATGTTCTATTGGGTGAGGTATGATTAGTCATTCTAGGAATGGTGGAGAAGAGGTGGTTTCTTGCTCATGAGTTTGTTGTCTAACCACATTCTCTTTTTGTAATGTTTGTTCTAAAGGTAATGAATTTTCAACTTAAACATTTTTGTCTCCCTCTGATTCTATTATGCGCCCAGACCTTAGTTAAAGGTCCTTGCACTCCCTTAACTTGATTTCTAGTTCTGGTGCTTCGATTATTTGAACAGATTGAACCGGTCTATTATTAGGGTTCGGGTTGGGTTAGGCTGGGAGTTGCGATCTTAAGTTGGTCTGGGGATTTTTTTGCAATGTATATGGCGTTGGCAGTGTAGGTGGAGGGAGAGGAATCATTCCAGCTGGTTGATTCATAGATCTTTTCCAATTCGACTGCCAGTTTTGACTCTGCGAGGTGGAGGGGGACCATTGTGTTGGATATGTATTATTTTTCCAAAATGGTGGATAGTAAGGAAATTTAGGCCAATTTGTTTGATTTGTTTGATTTTGCCATGCTGATGTAGGAAATGGCTATTGTGACCATCTGGGGAAGGGTGGCTGATTTTTCCACATTCCATTATATTGTTGAGCATTATACTGAGGAGACTGAAAAGAAGAGGATAGATCTATGGGCATACATGTTTGTCGTGACTGCCATTGATGACGTTGATTGAGTCAGCACACCAGTTCTGTTTCTTCTTCCGCTTCTTTGTAGACTGCTTTCAATCCCGGGAGTGAGGGGAAACTTTCTGTGGAGTGGTCTTTCGTGCAGATGGCACAGACTTGGACTCTATCCAGCGGGCACTCTTTATGGATGTGTTTCTTTCTACATCTAGGGCAGAATATTGCCAAATTTTGTTCTGCTTCAGCTTGCTTTTGTTTAGCTTGCATGATGTCGAGCTGCGTCGTTAGAGTCCCTAAAATATCAGTTTTGAAATCTTCCAGTAGATTGCCAATTTCTGTGTGGGTTATACCTCCACGGGAGGTCTTTCTATCCCTTGTGATCATGTCACATTCTGCTGGTTTTAGTCTTGTGCTGCCTCTCGAACTCACGATACATAAATCAATAATGTCAGCAAAATTTTCCTGATATATGTCACCTTTTCCCATGATGTTTAATGTTTCAACCCATTGTTCCTTCATCCCTTTAATTAATGTAGTTTTTAAAAAATTATCAAGTAAGGGTAAAGATGCATAAGGTGATCTCTAGAGGTTGTATTGAAAGCGTTCTACATATTCCTCCAATGTTTCATTAGGTTTTGTTGTCATCTGAAATATTTCATCGTTTAATTCCATGGACCTACAATAATCCTGATATTTCTTCATAAAAGCAGCTTTCATCTGATCCCAGTCATTTATAACACCTCCACATAACCCCATAAACCATCGTAGAGCTGCTCCTTTTAATGTGGAGGGGAATAATTTTAACTTTTGGGGATCGGTGGTATAGTCATACCCCCTACATAATACATCGAATTCAAACAAAAATGCATCTGTATATTCCAATGTTAAGCCATGGAATGTAGGAATATGTTGGAGAGGAATGGCCTTTATAGGTGCATTAACTGCAGTGTCCACAATGGGATATTGCAGTGTGGAATTTTGGGGTGGTTGCTAGTTCTTGGCCATTTGATCAAATATGTGCCAATCTCCTTTTGGGATTTCTAGGGAATTATTCCTAGGCTGACTAGAAGGAGTAGGGATGACCTTAATAGCACTTCCTTGGTCTGGGATAATGAGTGTCCCTTGCTAAACTATTATCTGAGGGGATTTTGGTTCCTCAGGTTCTTAAAATTTGTTTTAGATGATTTTGACAGAACTTTCCTTATCTGGGCTACTTAGTTTTTTTATTACTTCAAGAGGGGATCTTGGTTCTTCTATTTTCCCTTTTTTTCCTCCTCCTTCGCGGAGATTACTAGAGTTCCCTTCTTGTAAATAAATTGGGCGATAATTATCAATTTCTTGAGAATATTGCTCAGTCTCTTTAGTTTCGCTATGCACCTCAGCAAAATCTACAGATGGTGATTTTGTGGCCCGATGGGAGCTAGTAGGTTGTCTAGAAGCAATTTTTCTAGGGCCTACTGATGGCTGAGATTCAGCTTTCCTAATGATATTGTTGATAAATTTTGTTCACCCAAGGGTCACTGGTCCCTTAGGTTTTTCAGGTCTGGGAGGAATTTTTTTTTGTTTATATTTTCTAGTCATTCAAAAAAATGCAAGAATTTATTCCTACCTTAAACTTCTACGCAGTTCTGCTATGAAGCGAGCACGTGAATGAGCATGTTCCTCGTTCTTTACGCAGGTTCTTACCTTCTTTTTTTAATACCCTATTCTTCCTTAGCATAGAAAATCAAATATACATCACTCTTTCTAAATAGCTACACTCTCCCTGGCAATGGCGCCAAAATGTTGAGGTATAAAAGATGTATTTTTAACTCCTATTTATCCTACATTAATTATCAATCCAGGTACGATTTTTTATCTCAAGAGTGTACTCAGTCTGAGGCAGCAATTTAATCTAAGAGTAATGTTTTCCAATTTGCAGTACAGTGTTTCAAATACAAGATTAAAAGGATGTTTGAAGATGGAATATAATTGCAATGACATGAAACTTAATGCTCTAAAACTTAATTATTCACTCAGCAATCATCAGTCAAGGATGCAGTAGTAATAACTCTTTCCTCTGTCAACTGATGTAAATGAAATCGAACATAAACAAGATCCTCAATCTGAGAACTTAGACAGTGATATCCAATGTCCTTTACATTTGTTAATCTTACACTCCACACTAAAGCAACTAATTGGAAATGATAACTGAGTTAAATAATGTTGCTAATGGAAATGGAAGAAACACGCTCTCGGCAATAACATTCCAAAGAAAAACCAATTACTTGCAGGAAAGAAATGATCAGCAAAGCTATTTAATGGAAATGAATAGCAAATTCTAGAATGAATAGCAAAGCTTTATATTGGAAAATCATATCAATATAAGTTATAAAGTGGAAAGTGTTAGAGTCGGTCTTGTCAGTCCTCCGTTAGAGATCAAAACTCTTTTCACATTTCATTTTTAGGTGTCTCGCTCGATTCACTCAATTGCATTTCGCTAGGGAGCATGCCATAATCTAACGGAAGGGCCTTGTTATTCCATCCCCCTCATGTCTTATCTTGCTTTGGCTTAGGTCTATTTTAGAATCAATTTTAAGGTCATTTACGGTCCTGTTCTGTTTGATGTCTAAGTCGGTAAAGAGTTATTTAATCATTAGGTCTAGGGTTTAATGCCCGCAGGTCAGAGGGAAGTTTTAAAGATGTTTTTATTCCAGAAATTTCAACGTCATATTGCTGGACTATGAATTTTCTTCAAAACCCTGTTTTGAAGAAAATTCATCATTTCATTTTTGTAATAAATTGCCATGTAAGTTTCCAGTTGCCAAAATCTTCAGGCAGCCCCGGTCACCTTGCCAAGTTTCATGCAGTTCCTATCCCTGCAGAAAATGAATCAAGAAGTCATCGTTCAAAGCCAAAAATCAAAGAAGAAACTTGAAGAACACAGTTGAATTACAAGTGAAATAGAGCCAAGCCAAAACATTATAAAACGGGGTCTTTACAAAGAAAAATCAAAGCCATAAATTTATGAAGATATTTCTATGAGTATCAATGTAATTTGTATTCAGGAGATCATTTGACAGTCGACTCCAGCTATGGAAGGGAAAAAATGTTATTTTCAAAACCGAGACTGTGTACGCGGTGCATTGGGAACAGGCGCGGCGCACCCACGCAGCGCGATGCGTAGAGCATTTTTTCACCGTTCAAAATTGCACTGGCGCGATGCATCCAGCCTGCGCGACACGTTGGGCTGGAGCGCGGCGCACCGAACCTCAAAGCCCAAATATTCATCACTTCTTCCCAGTTTTTTGAAATCGATCAACTCTTTTGCTCCAAGATTGAATCATAGCATGTCTTCAGCAACCCATTCCAGTAGCCTTGGCATTTTGCACACGCTTTTTCGAAGCTATATCTACAAAGAAGAGAAAAAATATGCATTGGGCAAAAATATTGGAGAAGGTTTGAAAACATCAAACATGAGGACAGGTGGGATCAAAAATCAAATTTTGAAGGTTGTTGCGTCTGATCCACTTGAATGGGTCAAGCAGGTGCTACATCCTTTAATTGCTACGAACATTCCTATTCCAAGTGGGTCTGGACCAGTGAAGGAAGCTATTTTGTTAGTGCTGAAATAGTATCGAGATGAAGAAGTAAGTTGCAAACATACAACCAAGGAGACATTCTGCGAGAAACCTGTTAGTATTCAGGAAACAGGCAAGACAGATGAAGGAATCCTTGAAAATGAGTCTGGAAGAAAGACTTCTGGTCAGAAAGCAATTCCACCTTCTGAAGTGATCACGGAACGTTGTTGAAATGAGTTCCAGGATATTACTAAAGCAGGGAACTTTGCAGATCTTTGTACCTTCATTCATGATATGCAATAGATTTGGAAGAGAGTGCGAGATATCGGTCAGGAGATGATTAACCTTGCAGAAAGTCTTACATAGTATTCACAAGCCTCTTATAAGAAGCAGGTGTCTCGTTTGCTTGAGGGAGAAGCTGAGGGAAATTGCAACATCACTCATATAGACATTACTACGAGAGAAAGTATCAGTGAAGCATTTCTTGATTGCGATGTTCTATATCAGCAGCCTTAGGAAACCATTGATTGTTGCCACAGCAGTAAACAGACTGACAAAACGATGCGAAACTTCAAGAGAAGAAGAGGGCTGCGACCCATGCATATCTTTGAGTAATGTGCAAGCAGATGCTCATAGTAAGGAGGTTGCCAGTTGTATGGAAACTGCTGAGTTACAAGGAATTCGAGAGTATGGTAGTGTGTCAAAATTAGAAAAGTTTGTTGAACAGGTCAAATATTATCCAATGACAAGAAGGATGGATTATAAAAGCCATTTTCATTTAAAAATTAAGTTTTTATTCAAATGGAAAATGTAAAATAGGAAAGCACGCCTAAATTTAAAACAAAGACATCCACCAGGGCAGAGAAATAGGATTCGATTTCCTATTTATGAATTCAGTTGCATTTCAAAGGGTCTACGCTCCAGATTTGGTCTTTTAGTTGGTCATCAGAGAATTTCAAGGGGAACACTGTTCTCTTTTCTATCTTTATCAGTCCAGTTGAAACAAACCCTTGTTTTTGGTCGATCTATTTTCTCATAGCAGAGTCTATTTATTGTATTGTAAAACATTTGTAAAAGGGCGGAGTTTTGGAAAAAGTGTGGGAGAAAAACTCAAAGCTTTCACTATAGACAGAGGATTAATGAAAGGATACAACTCTGGTTTATGAGATTCATGTGGCGTGAGTTTAGCATATGTTTCTTCTTTCTGTTTCATATGTATCTTGTTATGTTTTACAGTTCATTCAAAATCATTTCCAGTTGAATGCTCTTCCGGTTGAATGCTTTTAAGTGGGAAAGGTAGAATCCATGTTTATTTCTCTGCCTTGGGAAAGTGTTCATGTTTATGTGTAGCTTCTTCTGTTGAAAAGGATTCATTATATATGCCCTTATCAACCTCTCGACAGTATTTCCACTCCATATTATTCCAAATTTGATTGCTAAACTACTGTCTGTCTTGCCTCATGAAATAATCTGTGTCTTTGATTTAATCTCTCAGCTCATGCTGTTCTTTGTCCCATACATCCCTAAAATCCATTCATTCATTGAAATACCTCTTTCCTATTTATTTACTAGCCTAAAATCAGTATCCATTTTTAGTCATCTCAGGCCCTATTGGACATCTTTTGCCGAGATAGACCCGGGGAGAGGCCCTCTCCTGTCCTCGTAGGGTTAGGTATGAGGCTAAGCTTGGTTGGTGTTGTCCTT